>VMKM01001769.1:0-113164 GCA_008360985.2 Macquaria ambigua | reverse complement strand
GATATAGACCAAGAGAACGAGGGACAGAAAAAGCAAGAGGCATGGAGAGGTAGTGTTGGGAGAGACAAATCATAACGCATAATTAATTATTTTTTTTAATCTTCCATACCTACAGTAAACACACACTTAATGAACTCAGCAAAGATTGAGAAGGAGAGACATCTGTAGGAGGATTTAGCAGTGTAAACACATTCTTCATGGAGCCTGCTGGAGAGGCACAGACAGCATCGCATCCCTTCAGCTCCTTGCTGTCTCGCAGAACACACCAGTCGAGGTTAACTGCTCTCACCTATCCTCCTCAGTTAGTGATGCATTGCTTTGTGGAAACCATCATGACACACACACACACACACACACAAACACACACACAAACGCATGCACACAAGATGGACTGTCTTGAGTTATTTATGCTGCTGTGAGAAGCAATACACCTCATTTTCTCTCTTCCTCTCTCTCCTTATCTCCCCCTCTCTCTCACACACACACACAAACATACACAGATACACACTCCGTGGTCTAATTACAAGCATTTCCGACAGTGTGGTCCATCATCCCTCACCCATCCATCTCTTCTCTATCTCATCTCCCCCTGTCTTTTCTCCCTCTTCCTCCTGCTCTTGCTCTCTGTGTAATGTCTACTTTCTCCCCTTCTTTTCTGTGTACACCAACTTGCATATTTCTTTCTCTCTCTCTCTCTCTCTCTCTCTCTCTCTCTCTCTCTCTCTCTCTCACTTACTCTGTCTCCTCCTCTCTCCATTCCTATTCCCCAGACAGACATTATCTGAGGGAATGGCGATTGATTTTCTTCAACCCGTTTTCCCTCCATCTCTGTACATCTCTCAAGGATTTCTCTCTTATCTCTCTGTTTCCATTAAGGCAAGAACACATCCCTTCTTCTTCTCTTCCCTGCGCTCCTCCTTTGGCCGTACATGTCTTTGTAAGGTCCTTTACATCAGCTTTTACTTTTCTGTCTCTCTCTTTCTAACCTGTGCATGTTTTCTCTGCAGCCACTCTGTCTTCTCTCAGTAAGGTAGCAATGCTGATATACAGTAGGACGCAGGGCTTATTTTACTGCTGATCCCAAGTATCAGATAATTTCCACCGGCTCTTTAATCCATATTAAGAGCAAGAGCAATGTGGCCTGTGTCAGAATTGAAAGCTGGACTTTACAGTGTGCTTTTTTGACACATAAAAGGAGAACTTGTAAAGCAAGAGTGCCATTAGTACATGCTTTGTTACCCTCTTAAAAGTGTTCTCTTCCTTCATCCTTCTTGCCTTCACTCAGCAGGGATCTGACTACAAACGTCCATCAGCAAAAACTGAGCAAACACAATTCTTTCCCCTCAGATGAAGTACTTATTTCTGGATGAAGCACTTTTGGAAACTTTGGCCCGGAACTGAAAATAGCTTCCGTACTGTAGCTGCCTCTGACAGATGAAAGCAATGGCATATTTTATTCTAGGAATTTAAAGTTTCTCATTTTCTCCCTAAAAGTTGCTGGCAGGAAGGGTTTAAATACTTTGTCTATTCTTCATCCATCTTCTCTGCTCTTTCTCTGTCTTATCCCCCCTTCTGTCAACCTCTCCTCCATCTGTACCCTCCCTCGCTCTTACAGAGCCTCCTGATCCTCTCCTCTCCCTTTAGTCCTATTAGTTATCTCCTGATGGGTCATTAACTATTAAACACCAGATAGGGGGAAAAGGAGAAGAGGGGCGTTCTGTGAGGTTTGTGTCTAGTTTGCAATAATAAATGGACATTGGGGGATGACAACAGAGAGAGAACAGGAGAGGAGGGTGGGGCAGGTCCAGAGGGTCTCTTTTCTGTAATGATAAGTGGAAACCAGTGGGCAAAGAGAGGAGAGCAGTGCAGCTGCTTTCTGTCCTCTGGGATAAAGCATCACTGTAAGTCCAGAGAATGAGAGAAGAGAGACAGAGATTGACATTAACATCTCTAAATTAGCCAGGAAAGCAACAGATTTTAGACCCAGAGACAGGCTGCTTTTTCTCTGCATGTTCTGAAAAGAAAAGTCAGTTCACATCCAAAATGCAGCCCTACTTCTTCCCTTCAGGAAATCAGTGCCAGGCCTTCTCATCCAGTCAAGCTTAAGAAGGTTTTTGGTTAATCCAGAGACACTGAAGCCTGCACATGACAAGTTCAGAGTCTTCAGTGTCTATGGGATCACTGAGGGCATACTGTAAATTGAATTTATTGAATTTTGCTTCCATCTAGTGGTCATAGACAATTGTTGATTTTACCCAGGAATATACTTTTATAACTGATGTCTGTGTGAAACATGGATTTGGAAAACAACATGTTTGGCTTTATCAAAATGTACTGTTAAAACAACAAGGCCATAATGTTGAAGAATGTTAAAATAAATGTAAAAGTTGGCATAAAACAGCTGGTGGTCCTGATCAAACTGTCAAAAACAGCAAATGTCAAAGTAATGAAAAATGATGTAGGCTATGGGAGTCTAAAACCTTTTTTCCTTTTAACTGACCTTAGAGTCTAACTTTAATCCAAACACTGATGCCACTGTGTGTCTGCCTCCAGACTGTCTACTGTTGGAAACGGAGATCAACCTGCAGCAGGTGGAAAACAGTGTGTTCGCCATGGAGACAGTGTTGAAGGCGTGGCTTCAAGAGCAGGGAGGAGACAGAGAGCACCTCCACCTCCTGCTGCCCAGTCCCCCAGACAATCCCATTCCAGGTACAGGTACTACACACAAACATACCTACATACTGTATCTCCTCTAGCTTATTAGCACCATGGATGTATGTGACTTCAACTGATAGTGACAAAATTAGTTTGAGTATGGACCAACGTACCCATAACCATGCAGCACACAATGCTCGAAGTGAACTTTTTGGGTGGCATACTATGAGAACGTACTGTTTACTTCTACACAGTTTCAATAGATAATATAAAGCTGCTACTAAAGACAGGAAGAAACATACTAAGGATTTTTGTGCTCAGACTTTATGTTATGATTTTGCATCTCACAGAATCAAGATAACCTCAACTTATTTAACACTTAACACCAGGTGGAAATGCCAAGATACAGATGCAGATGGCATGTTACAGTGATACCCGATGTCTTTTCACACTTTATGATATTTGTCACCTGTGTAGTGTGTGTGAAGTGTGACATGCAGGAGCGTCTGATAAGCCCCGCCCTCATCCCCCTGAACCCCATCCTTGGCGTGAAGACAGAGAGCGTCCGGGACTTCATGCCTGTGACTAAGGGATCAGCCAATCAGAGCCAACCGCCACAGAGACTGAAAGCAATCAAGTAAGAGAGAGGGCTGCAGGGAGAAACTTAGCCAGATGCATTAAAAAGTCAGCTTCTGTTGCTTTCAACTCACATCCATTCACATGCTTTTTGAGCTTCAGGTAAAAGGAATAACAAAATACTAGTACTGAAATTTGCATTTTCTTAAAACTACTCAAACACTTAAAAGTGATTTCATTCAAAGCCACAGGCTGCTGAGAGGCCAAGAAATATGTTGCAAAGTAAGAAACATAAAATTGACTTTTCCCCACCTTTAGTATGTGTTTGAGCGTAACATGAAACATGCAGCTGTTTCTCAAAAATAACGACGACAGAAGCTGCAAACAAAATCTGTGATAAAAGACAAGATGAACATGTTTTTTTCTCTGAAGTTTAAACCTTAAAGGGAGTGTCTAGATATAATGTCTGCCTTCACCATTTCTCCAGTCACATCCATGCTGCCTCGTCTTTTAGATTGTTGGAGGGAGGGAGAGATGAAGCGTGTGTGTGTATGATCATGTGTCAGCCATGTGTGTAATGTTGTGTGTATTCAGGAAAACCCTGCCTGTCTGTGAATGGCTCCATTCTGATAGCAGGGAGTAGTGGAATATTCCTTAGATGAAACTCTCCCATCCCATCAGAGTCTCCTTTGTTCTGCTGGAGTCATCTGCTCTGATGCTGGAAAACACTCAAAACAGCTAGAGTCCATGCCTGAAAGCTCCGGTCGAGAATTTTCTTTAACTTGTTTGTGAGAAAACATTTTTATTTTCATATAGTAGAAACTCATGGGTCACAGTGGTAAAGAAGGTTTTCAACACAAATTAAGCAGGCGATAACATAGCTACAAGGAATATAAAACAAACAATAACTGTAAATGTGTTATTAGTCACTAACAACACATCCTGCTAACCAATGAACACAAAACAAAATATATATATGATTAAAAAAAAAAGTATATGTAATAGCTATCTAACACAGGTAATGATTGGCTGACTTTCAAGTTGTGTAAGTTATAGTGTGTAGTGTTTTTAGCTTTTATTATATTTCCTTATAGGACAAGCATACTATGGCAAAAGGAATTTAAAGTAATTCTAAGGGTGCATTCATTTTAAATTGAATTGTAAATGCCTTTAAATGTGCATATTTGTTTCAGTATTTTCACATGAATACAAAGAACTTAATTCCTTCCTTCCTACTTTCTTGTTTTTACTTTGAAACAACAAAACATGTTAAAGAAGCAACGTATGTGTAGTTCCTTAGCATATATTGCTATTCCGCCATGTATACATATATACCAGTTCCATACTCATCATCCCACCTAACCATCACAAAACAAAAAGGAGCCACAAAATAAAATACAGAGACAAGAGGGAGCAATACTAGAATACATTAACAGTTCAACAGAACATACTGTAGTATGCTTAGTAATTTTAATAAGCTCAATCTGCTCCAGTCGAGATTATTGCTGGCTACATATAACCAAAATATGTGCTAAGGGGAGACCATTTTTCACAAACTCATCTAAAATTCCTTGCAAAACATTAATCTCTTGTAAAGAAAAATGAATAGTCATTTAACATACCACATAGATAAAGTAGGTGGATATTCATCAAGCCAAACATGGAGGGTTGAAAGGCATGCAGTATACAACATGATACTTAGAAAATTTGGCATTTTGACCAGAACGAGCACCAAGAATAAATCGCTGTGGATCCATCGTTATTTTAATCCTGAAAAAATGCAGCTCCCATAGTCTGCTATAATTCATTATACATCAAAACATGTGAATATAATCTAATCTTTTACAGTCTAAAAGCCATGTAGCATTCTTGCCTGGCTGAGCTGAGTGCATTAAGTCAAATCAGTAAGGTTTGTCTTATAAATCAAACCAGAAATAGCAGCAAAGTTATGAATTAGAGATGTAAAGCCTTGATGCATGTGGTTTTATGTCTCTGTGAAGGCATTCTCGTGTGTCTTTATAAATACTGACACTGTTTCGAATAGAACTTCAAAATACTGGAGACAACTGGCTCATACTGGTATAAATAGCTCTGTTGTTCAAAAGCTGAAATAATACCTTCTGGAATACACACACACACACACACAGCACTTCACATATACAGGCGAGTGCTGCATGTATTGTATGTACACACAGTGATGATAGAAAGCAGCTATTCAGACCTAACAGAGGTGAACAGTTTCTTCCTCTTCCCTGATTTGCATTAGTTTTACATTTTCAGGTGCAGCAGTAGGATGTAATGTGTGCCTGTGTGAGAGAGTATGTGTGTGTGTGTGTGTGTGTGTGTGTGTGTGTGTGTGTGTGTGTTTTGCATACTGGTCAGTTTGAAAGTTATTGTGCTCTGTGTGTGTGTGTGTGTGTGCTTTACATACTGATGAGTCATGATTTACAGCAGTGACATTTAAATGAAGCTGGAGGACGGTCACTGGGATGATGTCATTCTCCATCTCTGTGCTCATGATGATTTGTTATGTGTTTGCGTGCAGCCAAAGTTCTACTGAAAACGATTCCAGGAGCTTAGAGAAGATAGATGACGTCCTCTTTGACGTGAAATGTTTTACACTGCAGTTTCAGTGGTCACACAGAATGTTTTTCTTTGGATTGGAGACAGTTATTGCGGGGAAAAAATAAGATATTGTATGCTAACCAAGGTTGTGTGTGTGTGTGTGGATATGTGTGTGCTAACCAAGGTTGTGTGTGTGTGTGTGTGTGTGTGTGTGTGTGTGTGTGTGTGGATATGTGTCTGCTAACCAAGGTTGTGTGTGTGTGCTTTAGGACTCTGCGTGCAGACGGAGTGTGTGAGAGTGTGTTGTACGGCCTGCCGCTGGTGATCCGCCCCACCACCTGCTGGCAGCTGGACTGGGATGAAATGGAGAGCAACCACAACTTGTTCCACGCTCTCTGCCACACACTCAGGGTGTGTGAATGTGTTGACTGCTTTCTTTACAATTTAGATATTTTATTAACAGAAATCGGCAAAAATAACAAGTTTATAAACCTGAAAAAAACAAGGAATATTTAGTTTAGTTTAGATCACTTTATAACATCTAGACATTTTGCAGTTTATATGTCGCTGGTACAGCTGCATATATTTACATCTTGGAGTTCTCTGATAATTCTGGGTTGTTGTTTTTTTCATTCTGCCAATCTATGTCTTTGTTTAATTATGCAAACCAGCATGCTTTTTACCTTTTAACAAAATAGCTACTAGAATAGAACAGTAGAAGTTAACTGTAAAAACATTCATGTTACAAAACTTACTAAATAATAAAAATAATAATCAAGAAATTTGACATTACTTTTGTGACAGGTTTCATATAGATCAGGTTGGAGTCACTCTCTTGTTCCTCTTGTGCTTAGCTGGATCGTTGACCCTCTGATTGGTTCTTTAAGTTACTTTTTGCACCATGTAACATTCTCAGTCTTCCTCTGAGCACTACAAATTAATGAAAGTGTGTGATGTTGGGTTTGTTTTTCCCTCTTTCAGAGTCGTGACTTGTTCCTGCTGCTGCAGCTGGAGCCCGCACAGAGGTCTACAGCTGGAGGCTCAGGTCCATATGTGTGTGTGCCAGTGTGTATGTGTGTGAGAGAAAAATAGAGAGAGTAATGTTGCAAATCTGTCAGTCCTTGTGAGTGCACTCATATGCTCTGTGTATGTGTGTGTGTTTGTGTGCAACACAGGTGTGTATTCTCACTATGTCCTGCAGCCATCCCCGTCTCTCTCCCTCCTTCTGAAGCCGGTGGTCTCCAGAGAGCTGCTGCTGCCCTGCTCACTGCCTGTCTCAACTCAGGAACCTGCACCTGAATCTGTGCAGGTTATACAGGTTAGATGACCTTTGTTCGTTGTCAACAAATGTTTAATCACAAATGCATATGCTGATACCAGGAACTGAATATGGGGCTGATGAAAAACTATTTCACACCTTCAAAACAATTCCTTATCTGACTATTGAGTTGTCAGTGAGACAATTCTCTCTCGTCCTGCAGTAAAAATATCATTGCTGAAAGCACTTCTGATAAAAGATGAAAGTGAAGAAAATCTAACAGTTTCTAAAGTGCTGACATGAATGAAGGTGTTTCTCTGAAGCATTATCTGGTCTATGGATGGGATGTAGACCATTTTGTCTGAATTAAAGTTGGAACCAATAACAGAAAAAAGACCTATCTCAACACTCATATATATATATATATACACACATATTTATAGATATAGTATAGATACAGTATATATGCAGTTATAATGACAAATTCAAATATGTACTTGGTGTTTGAGAATAACCAATAAAACTGTATATTTTGATATAAAACACTAACTACAGTATAGTTGTCACATCAAATCTATATTATTTTTTACTTTTTATTATTGTATATTCATCCCATAACTATAATGACCATGACCAGAAACACCCCTAATTCTCAGCCACTCACTTCAAAGCAGAGATGCAGAAATGGACACAGTGCTTGATTCATTTCATCACCTTTCATGTTGTAATGAAACTGCACTTTTTTTGCTAAAATTTGTATGATTTGTTTTTGTCTGAAGATAGGAAATTATTTTAAGTTTTATTTCCATTTTAGAACGAAACAATTGTCAAGATATTCATGTGTATCGTGTGTGTTTTGGACAGGATATGCTTACGATTTCTACATTGACACAAGCCTCATATGTGCATAGCTACATATGTACCTGTCATATCTATGTCATATTTGCATGTTACCAAAGTGTAAACAGTGTGCACACATTTTCAAAGTTCAGATTTTCAAATGATACCGGAATGATGTTTGTTTTCTGTCAGGGTTGTCTCACTCAGCTGGATGAGGAGGTTGTGTTCAACCCGCTGTCTCTAAGCAGTAACCTGTACCAGCACCTCAGGAGTAGAGGCCTGCTCTCACAGCCACGATACCCATACAGGTCAGAGGGGGTGGATGTGATGATGCAACCAAGGATGCAAATATGATGCAAATAAATATGTCTATCATTTGTGATAATGTTAGAACAGTGGATTATATTTATTATTAAGCTGTAGTGGATGAAGAGGTCAATGATGTAAGAAAAGGTGTTAAAAACAAGGATGATGACACTTTTAAGTGACGGAGTGTGATTATAATGACTTAACAGAGCATGATGATTATAATAAAATCAAGTCAAGTCAATTTTATTTATATAGCTCAATATCAGAAATGACAAATTTACTTCAAGGGGCTTTACAATCCTGAGACCCTCAATTCAGATAAGGAAAAACTCCCCAAAAAAACCTTTACTGGGGAAAAAATGGAAGAAACTGCAGGAAGAGCAACAGAGGAGGGATCCTCATGCAATAGATGTTGTGTGTACAGAATAGACCAACATAGCAAAATCACAGACTGTAAACATATATGATGAATATGGGTCCCGGAGGATGTTGAGCAACTTCCAATCAGATCTCAGGACCTGAGCCACATGACCTCCTCTCCACCATTCAGATAAAGTCTGTGATGATAATCTAGATGATGGTTATGTAACCCATGAGGATGACAATGATGTTGATAATGTAAGATTATAGATATAAGTGATAAAGATGGTAATTATAAGGACATGATGATGATGGTTGATTCCAGGCTGCAGCCAGCAGCTGCCCACAGAGACCAGTCTCAACCACTAGAGGGCCCTAAAACCACAGCCAGCAGACAGCCAAGGCAGGTAAACACAACAGCTTTATGAGAGTGTAAAGGTCGCAATGTGCTGCTCATATAAATGAGCACAATGATTATGACATGAGTCAAGAGCAATATGACAACAGGAAGCAGGAAGAATATTTTTATAAAGCTCATTAAGGTTGTGTGCAGGGAGTGTGTGCTTTACTAATGCAACTTCCTCCTCACTTCTGTATTTTCTCAGTAGATGGCAGCACTTACCATATGCACACAGTTTAGTGCATTAATACACAGACACAAGCATAAAGCTGCCAATATGATATGTTAAATTTATCAGATTAAGAGCAGTGATTCAGCCAATTATTTGTCTGACTCAGATCAGAAAGACAAACAGGTTGTTTTCATGGAAGATGAGATTGATATATTTGAAGTCATCTTACCTCAATGTTGTAATACTTTTCTAAACAACCTCAACACTGGCAGCAAAACATTGGTGCATCAGGAACAGGAATTAAATGAATCAGATGCAACAATTATCTGTGTGTCCTTTGGAACCTGCAGCAGAAATATCCCCTGTGATAATGTATTGTTAATACAGATGCACCAATGTGTAAGCAGCGGTATTTTTCTGTTGTAGCTGCTCGAGGTGGAGTTAGTTTTAACCATTTTACATACAGTTCAGTAGTTCAGTCCAGTGGTTCCCAACCTAGGGGCTGGGCCCCTTCAAAGGGTCACAAGATAAATCTGAGGTGTCGTGAGATGATTAATGGGAGAGGAAAGAAGAAAACAAAGTTCTGATACACAAATGTATATTCATTTATTGGACTTTTCGCTAAAACCATGTGAGAAGTTTATTATCTATTTAGAGGGGAAATGCCTCTTTGGTGGAACTGCTAACAACTCGTCTGACATGTGACAAGGAGCCACACACTCGTTTTATATAAGAGTTCACAAGCAGAAAAGGTTTGGAACCAGTGGTTAATCTTTAACAATGTTTTGTATTTTATAAACCCATCGTGTTATTTTTTTTTCTAGCTACTGGTAACTAAAGCTGTCAAATAAATGTAGTAGAGTAAAAAGAACAATATATCACTCTGAATTGCATTGCAGTAGAAACATCAAGTAGCATAAAATGGAAATACTCAAGTAAAGTACAACCAAAATGTACTTAAGTACATTTACAGAGCTTGAGTAAATGTAGTTAGTTACATTCCACCACTGATTATAACACAAGAATGATCATGGCTATATATAAGGATGCAAAAACAATCAAAAGTTGGGGTTAAACTTCATGTGGACCCAAAACTAAAATACAGGAAGAGATTAGATTATCTCATTGAGTCAGACAGTTACTGTGTGTTTTTAGACAGGAACAGATCATGTTGTGACTCATTCTTTTGTTATAAACGGTGATAAAACTAGCTTACACGTCAGTACTGTGGTACTTTCTGATCTTTCACACTATTTTTTAAAGATAACACAGTTTATTTATAATGGGTTAGGGGTTAGGGTTAGGGTTAATTTGTTAGATGATACATTACCAAAATTCTCAATGTCAAAAGGTGTCTTTCCAGATGCCTGATAACAAATCGACTACTGGAAATGTGTCAGTGAGTATTTAAAATGTAATGGCTACTGTGCAGGCAAGGATCCTAACATGTACAACTCATAATATACCTGACTTTCACACCAAGAATCATTTTGTCAGTGTAAGTGTTGTACTTTACAGACAGTGTCTCCCTTTGAAAGATCTTAACATTTGATCCTTCCGTGTTAATTCGTCACATGTATCGAGGCCAACTGTGATATGAGAGTGTGTAGCTGTTGGCAGTGTGACTCATCAGGGTTGATAAGGCTGCTGACATGCAAATAGTTCACTATAGCGGCAAAACACAGAGAAAACGTTCGTCCGCTGTGAGCCACGCTCTCTCTGTATTCACTCCAGTGGAACTTAGCTCTTAACATAATGTTTATATTTGCCCTGTTAATGTCTTCCTTCTCTCATCTCTTCCTCTAGAATTCTTTATCTCTCTTTTGTTCCACCTCCTTTAGAGCCTCGTCCTCTTCCTCTCTTATCCCACTCTTTCTTTTCTTGTCTTTCTTTAGGGTACCAAAAACTGGCAGCTCAGACTGTATTATTCAATCAAAGTTGCCAGTTTGTTTTGATGTTTAAATACCACTCGAAGTAGCATTAAACTTGAAATATAATGGCTGTGTGTTGTCTCCACTCAGACACACAACCAGAGTCGCCAACTGGGATCGAACAGCAAGGTCAGGGCCACTGTGGCTCCCTTCCCCTCTTCCTCCTCTTCCTCCCTCGGACCGCCTCCTGCTAAGGCCTCTCGTCCAGCTCTGACACTCCTCAGCAGCAGCAGTGGAGGCCGTCGGGCCCTGGCCCCTACTCAACAGCAGGAAGATGACGATGATGACTCCATGGTAATACAGTAAGAACGCTGGAGGGTGGGTGGAGGAAAGTGGGCAGAGGGAGCAATAAAGTAACAGGGAAGTGACAAAGAGAGAGAGAGGTGGTGTATAGCATCCTCAACAAGTCACTTCAAAGCACACACACACACACATTTGGCTAATCGGTCTCCATTGTAAAGTTTGTGAGTAATTAAACAGCTCATAAAGGCTTTAAATATTTTGTAAAGGAGGATAAGACACACTAATTTGCATGTAAACATACACAACACACACAGTCACATACTGTGAACACACACACTGTTCTACACTACACTCTGGGTGGTTACAGCTCTTTTTGATACTTCAGTTCATCTCTATTTATTCTCACCACACGAACAGTATTAGATCTGAGTTTAACGAGCCTCTGTGTGTGTGCGAGCATGTGTGGGTGTGTGAGAAAGGAAAGTTTCGACGCGCTGCCATCTGCAGATTGCTGAGGTTGGCAAAACTTGGAAATCACACAGTGTGAACAATGAAAAAGCGGGAGAAAAGATGAAAAGAAGGGGAAACAGCAGGACAATGGAAGCCTGGAAGAGTCAAGAGAGAGAGAATGAAGCAGCAGACAGAGGGGCCTCTCTGCTCTCCTTCACCCCCACAGTGAGCTCTCTCTCTGGGGGTTGAAAGGCAGCGTTAAGGGGGCGGGGGGGTGGATGGAAGGAGAACAGAGACGAGAGAAAACTGATTTTTTTTAAAAACTGTTCTTTAAAGTAGCGAATATGACAATTTTTCCAACACCAAAAGGTTTGCGATGAAGACAACTTTCCGTTGTACGTTTGAGATTTTGAGTTCATGCAGTGAGGTCACTATATTACATTCACACACGTTTAATCGATGATTCATGCCCATACGCACATATTGGCCAGTTAGACGCTATCATCACTATTCATAATTCATTTATTCCTCGTCATGGAGCTTTGTCATCCACACACACACTCACACACACGGGCTTAATCAGTCTCCCGCCATTCCACCCCCTTGTTGAACCTTATAACATTAGGGACTACCCAGTGGCAAATGACTTGTCCTGTGATGTCACAGGACTTCCGCATTCACAGATCACATCCACAACGATCCTTTTGTCTCTGAAGAGAATTTGACTGGACCTCCAAAACTACCCACTGACATTTTACCCACTACTCTCTCTCTCTCGCTCGCTCTCTCTCTCTGTCCTTTCCCTTTTCTCTCTCACTCAGTACTTTCTCTTTAATCCTCACGAGCTCAGAGATGTTGAGTCAATGTGTGTGAATTTCATAAATTTGTTCAAATAGAACAACAGCAGCCTCTCTGTCCCCAAAAAGGTCAAAAAGCTGGAGCCAAAGTTCCCCTGTCTGACCCAGGCGGCACCAGCCACACTCCCCATTAAATGTCACAATTGTTAGAGATAAATAAGGAGTGACCACCAGTTAACAAAGGTGTCCTTATTTGTGTTTGCAAATTCATTCAGAGTTGAATTTAACAGAAAAGGGCCTCGCTAGTCAGGAGATGTTTCAGGTTTTTGGCAAGTTTAGACCCGTAGCTGCTGTTCTTCTTTGTTCATTGTTGTTTTCATTCCACCACACAAACATCCTTATCTCATAGTGTTGACTCACGCATGTTCCTGTTCAGCTTTCATATTGTGTCTGTTGACTGATTTTAATCTAATTTATTATCTGAGCTGCAAAGGAAACTGACATGGATTTATGTCATTTGTTCGCTCTGTAAATTTATATCAGTTGGTGATATCTCAGCTGTTTTGTAAGTTCTATATATTTATATATATATATATATTTACTGACGTTCTCTCAGATTTGTATTTTAACACTGTTTATGAACTGTGGCTTAATAAATTGTCCTAAAGTCACATCTTGGTAGGATTATTATGGTAACCTTTCTGTGTGGTAAAGTAGCCTGAGATAGGTTTGCTTTGAATGGAGGCCATCTAACCGCCTTTAACCTTTAACACCCACTGGTTCGCCTGCAGAACACTAGCACTGTGTAGAACTTCCACAGACTGCTAGTGCTAATGAAAAGGTACATGAATATGAACATGTAACATATTTATGGATAGATTAGACTCTCATCATTGTGGTCCCTTTGAAACCTTAAAAATATGGAGTAAAGCTTTGAAAACGTTATATCCAAATTCATCACAAAGATCCAACGATCAAAAGAAGGCCATTTGTTTTCATTTAGACAGACCATCACCAGAAGGGGGGCATTAAAGAAACCATATTGAACTTTTAACCCAAACCATTTTTAACCCAAAAACCCCAAAATGTATTCTGTTAATGAATTATTAATAATTGATCCTAAAGTTATGGGGGTTTTAGTGGGAAGATTATTCTGATAGCTATCTAACCACCTTCAACCTTTTACCACCTACTGTTCCACCCGCAGCATGCTAGCACTATATACGACTGTCACATACTGCCAGAGCTATGAAAAGGTCCATGAATATGAACATGTATGTCTCTTTCTGGAAGGGCAGCGTATTTGTGGAAATTGCTCTAGGAAGATAATCACGTCGAATTCAATGTTGCGAATCTTTCATGAAGATCAAACAGGTGCGTTTCATCCATTTTGTCCAACAGCGTAGTTAAAATAAAGCAAAAATATATTTTTTAATTAATGAATAATTAGCAGAGAATGGGAGAAAAATAAATGGACCCCTGCAGAAAAACTGGGACTGCATGAGACTCTCATCTTTTTGGTCAGTGTGGTCATTTTCAAGAAGAACACACAGCAGAGTATACAACTGAAACCTTAAATAAATAAATATAGTGTTGCCTCCAGTACTACAGTGTAATAAACTTTATTTTGAAAATTCGTTGCATGGGTCAAATGTCAAAAATACTACCATTTGTTTTCATTTAGGTGGGCCACCTCCAAAAGGGGGATGGGTATTAAGGGGTTAATAACAAACCAGAGGACAGTGGGAATCTTTCAATGTGCCTAGAAAATAAAGAAGCGTTTAACTTTTAATCTGAACTTTAACTGTGAGTAGTCCTACAGGAGACAGTTCTACTTTCTTAGTTTTGATTCATGGTTTCCTGGCAGTGAAGAGGTGACCTTTCACTGCACCTTTTTGCAGTGAATACATGTCTACAGTATGTCTCTCAGTCAGCATGGGCCCCTCTGTCATGGTTCCACTTTTGCTGATAAGCTCTGTAATTTTTTTACATAGATTTCTTGGCTTCCTGTTTCTTGAAACTTCCAGTTTACTACAATATTTTGCCATTTCAGAACGTTTTTTTGCATTCTTTCCATTCTGATCTTTTGTGGTCTGCCTGGCTTAAAGTGCAATAGTATTTCTTTTATGTCTCATCCATTTCTATATCTGAGTCAGGATAATATTAGTGCTGTGACTTCCTGCTTTATTCTCATTATAATATTTCCTTTGCTGCAATCTACAGAACAGAAAAGAATTCTGTCCGACTCTCTATCTGTCTCACAAACTGTAATACACTGTCTCTTTCCTGTAATTGTCCTTACTTACACAACGACGGCACAGGACTCTAATACACACGCAGACGAACAGAGCAGGAACACACACAATTCATATTCGGGTTACAGGCAGAGAATAATCAACTCTCTTATAAGCATAGCTGAGCGAGAACAGAAAGAGGAAGTACATCTTTGTGAGGAGGAAGTGAGGAGGTGAAGTCAGGAGGCTATAGGACCTGCACTATAAATCCTACTGACAGAAATCTTAAAGGTCTGTACTCCTACGCAGCTTTAGAAAGTAAAGTCTGCAAATCTGAGACAAAAGCATGAACATAAATCACACTGGAAACTGGCTCCAATCATCAAATCTGGTCAAGCTCTGCAAAAAGCACAGAGTTTGGTCTGAGAAAACCTTTTTATCGACCTACAGAATTGTTTTGCACAATTTGCACTGTTATTGGTTTAGCAGGATCACAAGGTCACTGACACATTCTGAAAAAGGATAAAAATCACTTCATCATCACACTTCACCTATATGCACATATGGAGGCGATAGAGCGACAATCTGAACGAGAAAGATGGCGCTGAGAGCCGAGAGAAGGTGAATGAAACCCTGTTTCACACACACATGACTGAACGGGTTTGCCCACGCACAGCTGAAAATAAAAGCTGGTGGTCTGCAGAGTCATAGACAAGACAAGAGGAAACCGGACAGTTTCAGGTGTATCTGAAGTCAGATGTGCACTAGAGAAAGGTCTCATATTTCATGTACCGCAATCTTGAAACAGAATGAGGAAATGCAGCTGAGTATCAGCTCGAGGGTGTTTTATATTTAGTCCAGCTGACAGGTTAGACTGTTTCCACAGTTACCCAGACTGGGTTTACATTAAAGCTGCACAAATCAATATTTTTATATTAACAATGGATCAATGGACTATGTGGAATGTGAGAGGTGTCATGTGTAGTGATTTTCCCACAGAGAATTATCAACCGACTGGAGTTCCTCTCAGCGTTTTAGCATCTTTCAGCTCATTGCTTTGGTTTAACATCCAAACTGTTACTGTCTTGGTTCAGTCTCACCGCTCTCCTCAGTCTTTTCCAGCTGTTTTCAGAAAAAAAATAGCTGATAAACCCATTGTACACTACCTGCCCAGCACCAAATGTAACACAGATGAAGTTAGCAACTAGCTTGTGAACATAGCGGAGCATTTAGCAGCTAAAAAGCCAGATATTTCCCTCAGAAGTTGGACCAAAATAGAGCTAAAAGTAGATGTGTAAATAGGCAATATAATAGTTCGCCATATAAGCTTTATAAGGTGATAATATGTCAGTGTTGGGTTTACTTGTTTCACTGCCCCTAAGTGGCTAAAAACTCAAATAATGCAGGTCTAAAGGTGTGTTCAGACAGAAAGCGAAGCTAATTTTCGTCTTGCGCCACTCATGCAAATTTCACTGCTGGACCGTGTCTATTTTGCCCCAAACAGCAAATGTACTCACTGTACGGACGTTAACCTGTGTGTCTGTGCTAAGCTCAGCCTCACCATAAACCGAAGTTCTTTCTGTTATTTTCTTCTTTACTTTTTTCTTTCTGTACATTTATGCAGCAGGTTCATTAAGACCCAGCATATGCATGAATGTTTTGCCCAAGTTGAGACATTTTCAACTTGCTTCGTCTTCGCCACCCTGGGCAAAATCACATCTAATTGTGCCTCTCCTTAACTTTGTATGCAACGTTTTTTATTTAATCTTTGAACAATTGGATATTTGTTCCCAGCATGTAAAGACACTCCAGCCTCTGCAAAAAAGCACCTGTTAGTCTGAGGCCTAGTTTCAGTGCCTCTTGTTGTCGGACTGATCCTGTTCTCTTTCCGTAAGTCTGACATGACCTTTAAAAAATGAGAGACCAAGCGAGAGACCTTGACGGGAAGAAGACAGCCGCACAATGGAGGATAAACAGAGATGAGGACAGGAAGGCTGTGACTGACATAATAGTCGAAGATTGTGTGTGTGTGTGTGTGTGTGTGTGTGTGTGTGTGTGTGTGTGTGACGTCTACTTGCAGACATGCAGAAATGCAGAGACCTCAAACCTGCAGGTCAAACTGTCTGGCCAAAAATAGCGTCATGTGGCTAGAAACCACACACACACAAACATGTCTACACAAACAAGTCCAGTTGTGTCTGTCATATGAAAGTCAATGTGTCTGTACTGAAGTGGACTTTTTTGTCTCCTATTTCAACACATCAATAAATAATAATAATAATAAAAAATAAATCCCCACTTTTGTAATCCAGAGTTTTTGTCCTTTTTGTGTCATGTGTCCTGCAGCTAAACATTAAAGGGCCTCCTATGGTCTTAACATTTCTCCAAAAACTGAGAAAACTCACAGAAGTTGATCTGAAACTGTGACGTGAGGTCTCTGATATGCTTTCAATATGAGGCTACCAACCTTGAACACACATAATCACACAGGAATGCAGTGCACACAAGGTGATAATGGCAGCAGTGGTAGAACGTATGCAGACGCATAGTCCCACCCTGATATGCTGTAAACTGAGAGAACTTGACAGCAGCAGGCCTGTTTGTAGATTTTAAACACACACACACACACACATTCATAGAAGATCAGCTGTTCTGCAGATGTGTGAAAGGTCAAAACAGATGAGAGAAATGTGAGGAAGGAAGGAGAGGAGGTGACAGAAACCACAGAAGAGCTGAACAAGACCTGTACCACTGTGAGTTTGGAAAGCTACATCAAAATTGTTTACGAAGTTCTAATAAGTCAATGTGACTACATTATTTATAATAGAAAGCCTGCATTACAAACTGGAGTTTGAAAGACTTGGGCATAAATCATGCAGAGAGGGTGTGACGAAAAGATGGTTGGATTAGGGGAAATGTAGGATCTGGTGTTTTTGGAGCATGACATACTAAGGACTAAAAGTCAGGATATCTCAGCCTCTGCTGCTCCTGTTTAGACCTTTTTTTTTTAAATCTGTCTCTTGTCTGGAATCCTTTAAAGGAATAGTTTGACATTTTGGGAATACGTTTATAAGCTTTTTAGCTGAGAAGATTGTTACCCCTCTTGGGTCTGACCGTTAAATATGAAGCTACAGCCAGCAGTCAGTTAGCTTAACTTAGCATAAAGACTGGAAACAGGCTGATTATGCGAGGGACTATTTCTTGGCCGGATGCAGTGACTTCCTGGAGTCTCCGCTGGTTGCTTGGCAACCTCACGGTGACGACAGGGCTTCACATTTAACGTACCGATATGAGAGTGGTATTGATATTCTCATCTAACTCTCGGCAAGTGAACATGTATTCCTAAAATATCAAACAATTCCTTTAATACTTGTTGAATATTGGGCTAAATGGCCAGTGTAATCCCAGTGGAAACTGGCCATACCTCAACAAAACTGAAGTGTAATTTGATGTGCTTTAACCACTATCACGGTGAGCACAAATAAAGTTAAAAATGTTCAAAATTTACTTTGACACCATGTCATTAAATCGAAATATTTAGCATTTAGGTCCAGAAATGTATTATCTGACAAGTTTTAAAAAAATGTCACTGTAAAAAAAGTGTTACAGCTACCTGTCAACCTGCTCAAACGGACCAATCCACAGTTAGCAGTCATTTTATTTTTTACTCTGTATGGTGCACATCTCATCTACTTAATAAAATAGTCTGAGTCAGTCTGAGCATCAAAGTGAAAAATTGTGAAAGTTAACTTCCTGTTTCCATGAATACAATTACGAAATAAATGGTTGAAATTCCCTGAATTATCATTTCTAAGAGCTGAAGTCACTTGAGATAAAGCACAATAACTGTTTGCTGCTCACTTTATGACCAGGATTTGGGCAAAGTCTTCTACACACACAAACACTCACACACTGGCTGTAAATGTGTAAACAGCTTGTTTTGGATATTCCAATGAGGAAGTGTTGAACCATATTAAAGATGAAAATGTTGACAATATGAAAACAGTACCATGAACTGTGTGCCAAGTGTGTGTGTGCCATGCTTCTTTTTTTCCAATGAGTTCACCCAGAGGTTAATGAGAAAGACAGAAGTTTGTTGTTGCTCTTTCCCTTTCTGTTTTTCTTCCCCGACTCTGTCTGAAAGAACAGGGGAGGGTTAGGAAATTTACCCTCAAAATGTAATCCAGTTACTTTTAGAGGACTTTCCTGTCCAGAAAGTACTCCAGCAGCAGGTGGGGAAATAAAGAAAGAAAAACAGGGATAAAGAGGGATGACGGGGATAAAGAGCAGCAGCAGTGACGGGAACAGTCTGTACCTGTTGTGCAAGCCAACCAGACACAGACAGGTTCATCCAGCCAGCATTCATCATGTCAGCGTCTTTTTCATCTATTTTCTCCATCTTTAAGTTCATTTCTTCTAACTCTTCCGTCATCCTCAGCTCAGGATGAACACCCACATGTTCCCCTTTCTCTGCAGCATTCTTGTCAACATGTCAATTACCAGTTTTTTCCCCTCTTTCCGTCTTGTATTCCTGGCCTCCTCTCATGGTATCTCCCTGCAGTTAAAATGCAAAGCGTGTCCGACACAAACCGGCCGCCATTATCTGTCACCAGAGCAACCGAACAACAGTATTATTGGAGAAAAGGAAGGAAGAAAGACAAGAAAGAAAGAAAGTCTTTGTTTGGTTTTTCGAGACTCAACTTTAACGGTGTGATTAAGTGGTTGGAAACCGACTGAAACAACAAAAACAGAGTGTGGCAGAGGGAGGGAAGTGGAGGATGAGGTCAGACTGCTTTACTGTCCTGTTTGGTCCAGAACAGAAAGTCTTTGAAACACTGAAAAACTGTATCTGATTGGCTCCTGACGGGACCAAACATACTGAGGGGAAGTAGTGATGCAGCAATTAGGGGAGTTCTCTTGTTTACAGATCCACTATGGAGAAATATGTTTAGTTTTTGGAGCCATTTTTATTATTAGTTATATTTACAGACAGCACAGCTGTTTCTGACACATACATACACATAATGACACACTGCAGGGGATTAATTAGTTTCATATTTAGTTTGTCTGTACATAGAAACATAAGGATTCAAATAATATTATCTTGTGCAGGAAGTCGCCTCTGTGATTTAATGGCCACATGAGGACCATATGACCCCATGACCCCTTTATGACCCATTCATGTCTGTTTCCAAGACCCACATGGGGTCTTAAAGTCCCACTTTTCATGCTTCCTCCAAAACAGTAGCAACAATGTTTTTCTATTTAGTGGATCCTAATATGCAACCACGTCACATATTAGTTTCCTGGGCTGAACATTTTGTAAATCTCCCTGTTTTATTGGGATTTGTTTAGGATGACAAATCAACCCAGAAAACACAAACAGAAAAAGATCTGCTTCTTTTGGTAAAGTCCTAGCCTCAGAGATACTCCAAACCTGTCAAACAATAACTCCTTGCTGTCACATTGTCTCATAGAAACGCAAAAGCGGCAGTGCAAAAACATGTTTTCCAGTCACTTCATAAGCATGGCAGACATTTTATAAAAGAAGAGCCAAGCTGCTCTCTCAGCTTGTTAAAGAGAAGCCTGTAGGCCCAGCTCCTTTTGGCAAATCCTAATGCTTTCTGTGTGTGTGTGTGTGAGTGTGTGTGAAGTGAAGTGGCTGCTTCCAACCGCACTGTGGATTGGGTTTGACCATGCAAATACTCACTCTCTCTTTCTCAAACACACACACACACAGAGGGTGGCCCTACAATAGTTGCACTCCATGTTTCAAAATGCAACCGTAATGTAGTTTTTTCATAGCTGTGAGCTCATCTACTCCGAATGAATCGACTGTCTCAAATAATTATTCCAGTCCGCAGATGGAAGAAATGTGCTTAGTCCTTACAAAAAAAGTTTGATTTTCTGCCTCATCTTTTCTGCATTAGCATTAAGGAAGGTAGTAGGAAGGAGGTAGGAAAAGAAGGATGTCAAATATCTCCCAAGTTGTCATAGATGATATCAGGTGATCTCAGCGGCGCCTGGTGGTGCTGGCTGTACCATGAATTAGCAGGTAGAGGCTTCTGCTTACACACTTTGCTGTACACCTCCCTCCCCCCTCCTCCTCCTCCTCCCCAAATATTGTTGTTGTTGTTCACATTACTGCCAGGACCTCCATGTTTCCCAGGCGGAAGCGGCACCGGCTCCTTCCGAGCAAAAGCACTCCTGTTCGGCTTGGGGGCGGTGACAGGTTTGGGCCACCTCGGGGCCGGAGGTTGCGGCGTGCTACGGCTCGGGCCCAGCTGCGGGGGAGAGTGTTTGTTGGACTCCGACAGCTTTCCTTGGGAGGAGGTGCTGTAATTTCCCTCCGGTCCTGACGGGGCCGCCACCTCTTCCTGTCTCCTCTGGCTTTGGGGCTCCAAACGGGCCTCATCGTAAATACTCATGCCTGAACTAGCGGACATGCTAGCGCCTCCTTTGGCGCAACCCTCCGGTTCATCGTATATGTGATCCAGAGGAGGAGCAGGAGCTAATAAAGCCCCTTCTGCTTGACCTCCTGGGGGTCGCCTGTTACTGTTCACCCCTCTTCCTCCCCCTCTTCCTCCCCCTGCAGCCCCATTTAGACTCAGCGCACTTGTTTTCTGGGTCAGCTCCAGGCCGATCCAGTCGTACACGTGTGAGTATAGGTCCGGTGGCTTCTTATGGTTGCTGCCTCCATGGTGATGATCCCCCTGGACGCCACCTCCCGAAGCCTCATCTCCTACTGGTCGGAGGCGTGGGGTGGGCACTGGAGGGGTGGATGGGCTGGTTTGGCTTTGACCCTTGATGCTGTCCACTGGATCGGAGTAGAGGCAGTCAGCGTTGTGCAGAAGCAGGCGGACTGAATCTGCTGGCTCAGAATAAAGACCTGCATGTTCATCAGTTGAGGGAAGACCTTTTGCTGCCACCTGCCCCCTGGGAGACCTGGGAGAGACCCCGTCTCCTCCCAAAACCCCCATCATGGCTGGTGGTTCTGGTAAACTCCTCCCTTTGTGTCCTCCTGCTGCTCCTTGCACCCTTCCTCCTCCTCCTCCTCCATCTCCACCCTCTCTCTTCCCGAGCACGCCATCAGCAGAGCCCGGCTTGCTGCCACCTGAATCGCCGTCAGCCTCCCGACTACTGCAGCTGCTGCTGTCTCCGCTTCCTGCAGTCATGCCACCAGGAACGGCGTTGCGTATATGCTGCAGCGACGCAGGGCAGTCCGGGTCAAAGTTGTTGGGGCAGCTGAGGTGGCGCTCCTCAGCCTGTACCTTCTGCGACTGGATGGCCTGGTCCACCAGCATGAAGATCTCGTTGCCTTGCTTGGTCTCGAAGGTGAAGTTACCGGGGCCCGAGTCGCAGCGCCGGCCCGCCTCAAATGAAAACATCACCTGGAGAAAGAAAGGAAAGAAAGAAAAGGAAGAATGTTTGAATGTGATGTCACAGTCACAGAAGTCCCTGCACTCTTTTCCAGTAATCACTCGTTTATCATTTTTCTTGGCACTAAAAGAAAGCCTGCTTCCTTTTTCCACTGAATTTCATGTTTATGTTTTCTCAGCGCTATTTCTCAGATCTATTGTATGACTTCACTGTTTTCACTTACTGTTAAATTCTACTTTATACACATATACTTTCTTCCCCTGATTTCTAGACCTACACATACAGAGCAATTAAGTTACATCCTGTTGTAGTCAGTCAGTCTGACACGCGTAAATAAACAGGTGTCGACAAACCAGACACATCCTTTAAAGGTCATCAGTCATTTTTAACTCTTAGTCTCGAGCTTTGAAGCATCAAAGTGACATAAACAACCACAGACTCTGAAGCTGTATATCCTGCACTGACCACATGCATACACACTGCTGCTAAAAGTATTATTTGCACTTCCTACAAACGATCAATCATCGCAGTCTGGGCTTAAACTGGACACACCAAACCTCCTCTGCCTGTTCTCGTCAGGTGTGTTTTTGATCCCTGAAGAGAAACCTTTTCTCATAAGCACAGGGTTTGTCTGTGCGTCATGCACCCACCCGGTCTCGCCCGTATCGCCTCAGCAGCTTGTAGGGCCACACCAGAACTTTCCTCTTGGTCTTTTGCTCCTTCAGGATTAAGACGTCATTTTCCGCTTTCAGCCAGTAGTTGCCCGTCAGCCCGCAGCGCTCTGACGCCTCAGTACGCTGAACACTCACCCAAAACTCATTAACTGCAAGGAGAAGACAGGAGAGGGTTTTTTTGCTTAGGTCGACTTCACTTCTCTTAATCCCAAATGATGTTCTGTGCTGCAATATTTTCTTGAGATCTTAAACTTATGTAAGACTAAACTGTTTGTGTCCTTACCCTCCTCCCTGGAATAGTAGATGAGGTTTTCAGACATCTGCAGGTCCTGGGCTCCTCCATTAGAGTCTGCAGCAGTGCTGTTGCTGCTGCCGCTTCCTCCCTGTGGACACACAGAGACACAGACACACTGACAGTCAACCAGCTGAACAAGATGCCAAATTAGGATTTTCATATGTTATGCCCAAGTTTTTACATGCAGCAGTGTGCTTTTTGGTTCATGTGTTGTACTTCGAAGTGCGCTTGAACAAAAGGAAGGGAAACCTAGAGCAACTGCGAGTTTTCCAGTGTAACTACTGGGAAGATAGAGTCGGCAGAGAGTGAGAGAAGGGAAAGAGAAAAAGAATAAAGAGTTAAAGAGGCTGAGTGTGCGACAGAGAACGAACCGGATGAAGTCTTCCTCCTGGAAACTCCCTCTGGCTTCCTCTCTGCAAATGTGTGTAATGTTCGTGTCTGTGTGTGTGTGTGTGTGTGTGTGTGTGTGTGTGTGTGTGCGCGCGCACACAATAGAAGCTGTGGCCTGTATAGACACTCCAGGGGCATGGGGGAAATTTTGGAAAACTCATATACACACACAAACAAAAAAAAGAATTAAGCTAAAAGCAGCAGTTCTTCAGCTTTTTCCACCAAACTAAGGAGGATCTTTTTTTTTATTTAAATATGTTTGGTCACACAGATCAGAGACAGTGAGAGCAAAAAAAAAAAAGTTTTGTGGATAGAACAAAAGACACATTCAAAATAGACACATAAAGGAAACTTGTACCTTCAAAACTCACACATCCACCCACATCACCCCAAGTATTGGTCACCCTGTTTTTTGACACACACACACACACAAGGACACACAAGGAGAAAAAGTGTAAAGATACCTGAAATGCGATGTCACACATGGTATCCATCCAGTCTTTGGCGGCGTTCTTCACTGCAGCAAACACGTGCGTCTTGTCGTTGGTCTCCACACAGAACGCTGCCATGTTTTCTTTGGGACAGCTCTCCGTCAGCGCCGGCAGGATGGAAATGCACTCAGACAAGCGGATGATCTTCTTGTCGAGCTTTCTGGTTTTCTCATTGGGCCCGCTTCCCGAGCCTCCGCCGACCCCGCCCCCTCCACCCGAGGGTGAGTCGTAGAACTCGAGGCGGGCGATGCCGTTTTGGCTGGCGGGGTAGAGGACGAACCAGTTCTTCTTCCATTTCTGATGAGGGAAAGTTATAGAGGAGAGAATTTAAAGCTGCACTAATCAAAATGTTATATCAACAATGGAACAAATGACTACGTGTGATGTGACAGGTGTAGGGAGGAACCACAGATAAATATCAGCGAACCCTGTAGTTTCCCTTAGATTTACTGAGCGTTTTAGCGTCTTTTAGCTAACTGTTTTGGTTTTAGGGCCCACAACGCTCTCATCAGCATTGCACTTCCTGCTAAGCAACAAACAACAGGCACACAAAGTTAGCGTTAGCTGGTGAACACAGTGGAGCACTTAGAAGCTAATGAACCAAATATTTCCCTCAGAAAAAAAAAAACAAGGCTAAAAGAAGAGTGAATATTGGACCAAACTTTCTCCAAATGAATGCTAAAGTTGGTCTGTGTCTTTGTAAATAGGCAACTGTTTGCTAACACATTCGCCAAATCAACTTCATAAGGTGATAATATGGCTAAAAAAATTTATTAATGCTGCTTTAATATCAATATTTCTTTCTTCTTTTTTCTTGTTTTTACACATTTGAGTTTTTTCTGTTTATGATCCAGAAATAACTGGATGAATGAATTAACTCACACCATTCCTACAACATGTATATTATTAAAATGTATATTTTAGTAATATTAAGTAATGTATGACAATTTGATTTAGTTTGCCATATGGATTTCTTTCTTTGAATTCCCATTTTTTAGTTTTCATATTTCAAATGCATAATCTGTAATGTTTTCATTGAGCTTCTTTTGAACTTTCCTAGATCTTTAGATTTTTTATGTCTTTATTTCTCTGATTTGTATTACACCAATAAGCGACACATTTTGCTCCACCTAGAGATTAGTAAACCAGAATTTCATTTAAGAAGGCTGTTTCTGAGTTTAAACTAAAACTGAAAGTAGAACACAATGTGAGAGAAGGTTGGAAGGGGGATGACAGGAAAAAGGTGGAGGTTGGAAAACAGAAACAGAAAATATAGCAGCACACATCTGTCCTGTTCACATCTGTCTGGGGAAGGAAGAACAATTTGCATGTGGTTTGTTCAGACAGCAATGGGGAAACACAAAATGCAGAGTTTGCCACAAATAATCAAAAAAACGATGAAGAGAGAAGTGGAGAATGTTAACGTTTGAAGTCCACAGAAGATGTGAGTCAAAATGATATTTCCGGGTCTTACTTCTGCTGACTGAGGCTTAATGTAGGAGGCATGTGTTAAATCCAATGCAGTTTGACTCAGACCTGTTGCACACACCATTCTTTCCTCTACAATCAATCAGCAGCGGACCACAGTTACAGCATTAGTTTCCCCCCCAAAATCAAAACAGGTACTGAGCTGTTTCTTACAGTTTGATCCAAATGAGTCAAAGTTTAGCGTGACATCTAAAACCACGACCCATTCAAGGACGAGATGTCGCCCCAAAACCACATATTAAAATGACACTGTGAGCATAGGATATCACCTTCAATATTTTAAAGGATAAATTCAAACGATTATATCTGATTTAGATAACTTTTTTAACACAGCTACTCTCAATCTGTACATGTCTACATCTATTTAAATTACGAAGAAAAATAAAGTGTTTAAGGGTGAGGGTTACATCAATACTAGTCATCTACTCTGGGGGTAACCACACATTTTGTCAATGTAAAGAAATGAAGGAAAAAAAAGGTAAAAAAATTTGAAAAATTGGACCTGCAACTAGGACTCTGGATTACATGCTATAATTCATTCCCCAGGATTAAATGACTGTTTTCTGCCACTTTGTAGTAATAAAAAACATGACATATAGAGTTTTTTTTAAGTGTGCCGTGGCCCCTAACAGGTTCCAAACTAGGTGACAGGTGAATCACCTCTCCCAGAGGACAGCAGTGAGGAAGCAACAGCTAACAATGATCTCTTCCTCCACGGAGACAAAAAGGGATATGACTGCACAACACGACACACAGTACTGAACAATAAGATGCACCGCGAGTGTGTAAGACTCCAGATGTTCAGTGCTAACAATGGACATGATGACACACTATGTGCAGTCGCTACAGAAACGAGTATACATGTGATTATGGTAAAACTGCATGAGACACCAGAACTCAACATTTGTTGGGAAGTCCCTGTCGTCCCTTGTATCTTCTGGACGCGTACGTGTGTGTGTGTTTGGCTACCCCACATCACATTATGCCTCATCTCAGCTACATTTCTCCACAGAGTGTGTGTGTGTGTGTGTGTGTGTGTGTGTGTTTTCCCCTACATTCACTTAGCAGGGCAGAAGCTGCCTGACAGTCAGAAAGTTGAGTTTGTGAGAGGAAGGTCAGCAGTTTGAAAATCCTTCGACCAGCGGGGAAAATCCGTGCTTTTCCTTCTGTGATATGTCAAAATGTCTTCTGTGAAAAAGGCCTATAAACTTTACTATCAAAGATTAAAGTTTAATGATGATTATAAATTTCAGTGGGAAATAAATTATTATAAATAGTGAGTGTAAATAAAATACAACAAATATATTTCAATGTTGAAATGCTCAAAAATACAGCCTATCAAAGATGTATGTATTGAAATTTCTATTGCATGTCTGCCGAGATAAACACCAGCCGATTATGTCAGCCTAACGAACTAAATTGGTCGGGCTCTAACAGCAAACGTGTCTCTGTCAGAGGTGGAAGAAGTACTCAGAAGTACTTTGCTTAAGGAAAAGTAGCAATACCATAACAGAAAACTACTCTATTACAAGTAAAAGTCTTCAAAATTTACAAAATGTACTTCAAGTATCAAAAGTAAAAAATAGTGTATGCAGAAAAATGGCCCCTTTGAGTGATATACTATTATACATTATATTATTGGATATTTAGAAGTAGCATTTTACTGTTGTAGCTGGTTAAGGTGGAGCTCACTTTATGTACTGTCTATATCTATAACAATGTGTCATATTTTATAAACTCATCATATGTTTTGTACGTAAAATCTTAATCTGCAGAGTAACTATAACTGACAAATAAATGTGGAGTAAAAGTAGAATATTTCCCTCTTAAATGTAGAGTAGAAGTATAAAGTAGCGTACAATGGAAATACTCAAAGTTAAAGTACCTCAAAATGAGTCTAACAGCACTATCGTTCACAGCATGAAAATAAGAGCCATGTGACTCAGTCTAAAAGTGTATGTTTGCATGATGGGCCTGATATAACTGCAGCCACAGCGCCTATATGCTGCACAATCAAATATTTAACCCTCATTGCAATTTCATTGACTCAGTAATGGTGTCATAAATAAACATAACAGTTATTACAGGAACAGAGGTGCACACATATAAATAAGCCAACTTCATAGATTTCTAACTCACACACACACACACACAGGTTTCAAAAGTCAACACATGCACATGTATATGCACGCACTCCAACCCGTTACAATTAACTGCCAGAAAGGACAGGAAATGTGTGGGATTGTTATTACCCAGGATTCTCTTTGCTTCCTTCTTCTGCCTCCAGGTGTGTCTCAGTGTATGTGTGTGTATGTACATATGCGTATGTGCATCTGTTTGTACTGTTTTTATTATTCCCTTGGTGCATTCTGGACCATCTGTTGCCGTGCACAAGTGCATGCACACTCTGAAAAGCCGTGAGCGTTCAGTCCATACAAACGTGTGATTGTGCAGTATGTACATGAATAGGGTGTGAAACCTGAACCCCTGTTGCAATATGGTCCTTAGATGTGTGTGTGTGTGTGTGTGTGTGCATGTGAAACAGCTGCTCCATATAAGGCAACAGGCCGTTATCAGCCACTAATACAATGAGTGGAAATTATGCAAAAAAGATCATGACAGAGAGAGGGAGAGAAACTTCCTCACTGATGTCCTGCATGTTCACGAGAAGACAACAGAATTAACTATAATACAAATGCATGTGTGTGTTTGAGTTTCTCCCTGTCACTGCCAAAACAACACACGGCCTTTACTGTCATATTGACCTATATGTTAGGTGTCGCATTTAAAATTGACATTGTTAAAAAAGGCAATACTTTCCTTTGTAAAGTTTTTAAAAAATGGTCAACACGGCTTTAAATTGTTGCAAATGACTTACAGACTTACATCAGCTGCATCAGGCTAGTATAATATAATATAATATAATATAATATGATATCCATTTTCATTGGACTTGAGAGCCCTTGAGCAACTGCAACACACTATTTCCTTCCTTGTTTATTTGTTATATGGTAATCTTATTTAATGCAGAATTAATTACAGTACATTAGGCAGTACATTAACACATTAATACATTAGCTGTCTGTGTGAATCAGGTTTAAAAAAGCAGATAAATACCGGCGCATTTTTGAAACAAAGGAAGAATAAAATCATCGTCTCATGATGCCAACAGATGCCTAACATTTTTGTTGTTTTTTCTGTATCAATAACACATTTTTCTTGCTTTTGTCATTCCTGTCATTCAACACTGACGGTGACGTAGTGGCGGTTTTGTTTTCTTGTGAAATCATTTGGTATAAACGACAAAGACGATTCTCATTCTGTCATGACTTCCAAGCTGTTCAGTCGCTGGTCAGTCGGATTCATTTGTTTATAAATTTACATCACATTTTCATTTTGCACACATTTACCATTGTGTTATTTTGAGATACTGTTGTAGATACTGCTACCTGTTTCAGAATAGGATTAGATGACTGCATTATGAGTTTTCTCTTTGGGTTTCACGTGTTTGCTCGGGGGGTACAAGAAATAGAAATTATGATTTGATTAAAAGAATATATCCACATATTAAGGCAGCTGTAACACCTGAACACTACCTGTTGCAATTATGTAAGAGTGAGTGAAAACTAGTTAGCAAGCGAGCACAGAAGTCTAAACAGGTAGCTAAAAGTAATGGATAAATGGTTTAAATAGGTAGCTAAAAGTAATGGATAAATGGTTTAAATAGTTAGCTAAAGGTAATGGATAAATGGTTTAAATAGTTAGCTAAAAGTAATGGATAAATGGTTTAAATAGTTAGCTAAAAGTAATGGATAAATGGTTTTAATCGTTAGCTAAAAGGTTTGACTCAACAGTTAAAATAGTTAGCTAAAAGTAATGGATAAATGGTTGGAGCATTCAGCTTCACTCTAAGTGGTAGTAGTATGATTTCTGAGGAAAACAACCTAAATATTGACACTTTAAAAGTATGAAAAAAATTATTTTTAACAATATCCACTTTTTTCCCGTTGTACATCGAGAACATGATAGGTGGCAAAGGGGTACGTGAGTTCAGCTGACAGGGCTGTGGGGACCAAAAAGGTTGTGAACCACTGACATACACAGTGTGACAGTGCGGCAGGAGATCTTCTCTAAGTGATTCAGTGTGAATTCACCCTCCAAAAGCTGTTGTGGGGACTTAAGTCTCTCCACTGCTTGTTAATTTAATAATTAGAATATTATTACAACATGTGTGTGTGTGTGTGTTTGCATCCAGACCGATGTACTGTCTAACGGATGGATACATTTATCCACAACTGTCACTGCTCAAACACAGGATCCTCTTTATCTGTCATGTTGCTGTTTAACTAAATCACTCAACCATGTTCCCATCGGCCACAGAGAGACCTCAATGACACATGCAGGAGCAGTGTGTGTGGTTATCTGTGTGTGTGTTTTAGAGAGTAAAAGTATGCCTGTGTATCGGAGCGTGTCTGTCCTTGGTAATGTGTGTTAAAGGGAGAGAGAAGGAAAACAGACGAACGCTGTGTGTATGTGTCCTCTGTGTGTGTGTGTGTGTGTGTGTGTGTAATGTGAATTTAAGAGGAGAAAATGAGGGAGAAGGAGAGTGTGTGTTACAGGGAGAGGCAGACCACTGCTTTGACCACAGAGCTGCTGCCCTAACCTCACTCCTCTGCCGTGTCTACAAAATAAAACTTTCAAACATGTCAGGACTCCAACACAGACCTGTGAATAATAGAGTGGAGTAAAGTAAATAATACACTGTACAGTTTTGTGACTGACTGATTAACCAAAACTGAGACACACAGAGCACAAACAATCTTGTAAAAATTAGATTACAGTAATGACTCTTAACTTTACTGACCCTTTAGTGTGTCCACTGTCAACTGCACAGAAAAGGAACAGGCTTTTAATTTAAAGGGTTAGTTCACCCAAATCACAAAAAAATGACTTTCTTATTTGCCAGCATGCAAATACAGTAAACTCATACTGTGTAGTGTTTGGCATATGACCAGAGCTAGCGCTCAATCATGCAGGTGGTTTTGCGCTTGTTTCTTTTCTTCCTTGAGTAATATGCCAAAAATAGAACAGGAAATGGTAAACAGAATGGGAATCAGAGTCAGTAAAACCTCAATGATACCCACCCACACTGACCCAGAGGAGAGGGATTGACATCAAACAGATTGGTTTTTAACATATATAATGGTACATTGTCCATTCATTATATGACACCAAAAAATCAACCTAGTCTCTGAAGACATGCTCACAATAGGAGTCATTGTTCTCCGTGTCCACCAATAGTCTTACTGTAAAACAGCCTCAGTTACAGTAAACTTCTTTTTTCTTAGTTTCTCTAGAAACAAATGATTCTCGTACATTCAGGCCACAGCTACAGTTCTGTCTGAACAAATCACTTATTCGTATAATTAGGAGGAGATGACAGTTATTGTGAGAGAGTTTCGTTAATTCATATTGACTTGCATGACGGAAAGAAAGTCAATCAAATTTGGCTACGGAAAGAATACGACAATTGAAAAGTGTTGATGTGGCTGAAATGGACTTTTATGGGATTCATACAAACTATTACAGTCACTGTGAGTAAGAACCCTGATCATTGTTTCTGCACACATCATCACAAATCATTCCTTTCCACTTTGCACCACCAAATGACCAAATCACACCGTTCTTCCTGCAAATATGACTACTGCAGAGAATATATGGAGAATTACACACTTTCCTACGACAAGTTTTTTCATAATACTACAAATGATCTGGCCCTTCGTTTCTGAGAAATTTGACTTAGCGTCTGAGGTGCTACCTGTGATAAACAAACATAGATAAGAGAAGACACATCATAATCCCATCAATCCATTAGGCAGCTATTACTTTAGACACGATTCCCTGTCGTATAAATGCAGCCTCAGGGTGTGTAATACTACTTAATCCTGACACACCCCCATCTGCTCAAATGGCAGCTAGCGCCTGGCTGAAGCTGCCTTCATCCTCTACCATGCCCACATCTGCAGCGTTTACTGGCTGTTTGCAAACAGCTGCCAACATCAACATCAAACTGAAAGCTTTTGGTAGCTCCAGGGTGCAGCAAAGCTACAAACTGCAGGTCCGGGCATCTTGGATCTGAATGTGTGTGTGTGTGTGTGCGTGTATGCGGCAGGCAGGCAGATGCACGTACAGACAGACAATCTTCCCACTAAATCATGTAGACAATCACATCACTCTGCTGCACAAGTTCTGGCTACAAGATGAAATCAAATGACAGCTCTACAAGTGTAGAAACTGTAATTACAACAGGAGACAGTTTAGCACCCGGCTACATACTCTAACCACATTTACTGTATACCTAAAAGTCTCAACTGCAGTTCAGACAGCAGCTCAGCATCCGCATCACTGCAAATATTTGGCATGCTTTACACATCGGCATTGTTCAGATGTGATTCTGATTAGCTGATAAGTGCCATGCTTTGGATGTTAAGAATACCTCTGTAATGCAGTGTGCGTCAAACTGCAGAGGGACCAGCAGATCTGTATTTCTTCTAGTGTCCTGCAGTGTTTGAGAAGGGTTTTTCTGGGACATTGTTAAAATACTTTTAATTTTTCAAATGTCTCTAGTGTTTCATTAAAGGGGCACTTCACCAAATTTGTTGTGAAGTTAGGTTTATTCGTCACGAGGAGTACTACTTGAAAGCAGTTATATAGGTATAATGTCTTCTGCGTCTCTCGAGGGGCTTTTCAAAGTTTAAAAAAATGAACCCTGACGATGTCACCGGTATACATAAATGTCTCTAAGACTATCATCTTATCCTGTTAAAACGATTTATTCAGAAAGCAACATGTAAAGTTCAACAACTTTGACGGATTATTCACAGAAGACCAAAAAAACTGAAGCCCAATGATCAAACACATCCGTCAATCCAAATTATGAAGAGGCCTATCTTTTTCTATAATTCACTGTCAATATAGCTGGAGTGCTTCATGTCTTTAACAACTCTGCTGGTTTGGGCAACGTTTCATTTGAATTTTTAATTTGCATAACAGTACTTGATAAACTTGCAAAAAAGAGAAACAATTTGTGTCTATTATCATGTTATTTCAATTAAATTCAACTTAGTTCCTTTTGTTACTAGTCTCCCCCATGCTGTCAACTACACTGGATGTGGACTGTAGATACTAAAATTATAAACACAATGTAAAAAGTATATGCACCGTGATGATTTACAGCCTAACAGCCGGCTTGTATAAACTCTAAAACAGAAACCTGGGTCGGATGGTGGCTGCTGTACTCTTAAGTCACATTTTCTGACCATACACGTGGAAACGAGCCTATGTGAGTGTGCGCGCGCGTGTGTGTGTGTGTCCACTGACAGCTCTAATGATTGCGTAACTCACCCTACAAACCTCACACCAGTTTCAACACTTTCAGATCAGCCGACATTCTGCTTCCTGTGCCATTCTACTCTGATGCTGTTTTATCCACTTCTGCTCTACTCTGCAAACATAACATGCTATTTTTTTCTGTTTATAAAAGGCATTGAAACTGTGTTTTTGGGAGTATGAATATCTATTGTGGAGTGGTGATTTCAGGGCAGGAAACGGGGCCAGAACGTTTTGTTGATCCATGTCATATGACCAGAGAGAGAGACAGAGAGACAAAGACCCTCTTACAAATCTGAAAGAGTAAATGAGTTCTTATCCAGCGGTGCACTGAGACCAAAGGCAAGGTTGCATGGAGGCCAAGCACTGAAACAAACACACAGACACACCCACAACACATACACACAAAGGTGTTAACACTGACATTTAAATGTGTCCAGTCCTGCTGTGTGAGCTCCTAAACTAAAATGAGAGATGACATAGTATCTGAGGAGACATACTAGGTGACAGTGTTTGCAGTGGTGTGAACAGCTGTATATGCAGCTAAGATGAAGTGGAAATATGTCTGCCACCTTTGAGAAATGCTCTCTGCTTTCCAGCTCTCTCTGTGATGTGTTTATTGTGGAAAGGCATATTGCAATCGTGATAAAAAACAATATAACAGCTTTTATCATGCAGCTCTATTATCTACTCTAATGAAGTGAAGTGTCACCAGCTCACACACACCCACACAATCAACAACAACTCTCAAACCTATCCTTTCTATCTCTGTGTCCTCATTTACTCTAAGAAGAAGAAGAAGAAGAAGAAAGTGCTTTAGTCCACTTTGGTTTCATGTCTTTTTACATTTTCGGAATGTCACTACAGTGCACCAGGGTTTTACCGGCACATAAAGGCATGCACATGCACACTCGCTCGCATTCAATAAATGCACAGCAGGTTTACTCCAAACCACCACATCAAAACAAGGTCAGATCAGTAAAACACTGCGATAACTTCCTGCCTCTGCATCTACAGTGGATTTGTCTTTGAAGACACACTGGGCACAGTGACTGGTCTGTAATTGCACCAATATGTGCTCTATTTATTTGTCATGACTCCTTTCTGTTTTACAGCTGGGAATAGCACAAAGTTAACTTCACTTATGTGTGAATTAAAAACATGTTTAAGGCTTAATGGGACACTGCCATCTCACTGAATAAAAGTTTTAAAACATACAATACTGCTATGAGGATTTGTAGTGCCTCCGTCTTTACCTAAACTGACATTTACAGGCTTCATTTGTCTCATACACATATGGTAGCCTACTACTTTATCATTCCTATAATGTTCCTGGAGAGAATCTTTTAATTTTCTTTTGTCATCAATAACATCACTTTTTCATTTCTATGAGGACTTATAGACTGTTTATGATAAAGCAGCAGTGACCTTAAAGTGACTTTATCACACTTGCTGTATTGGTTTCCTGTGGTTACTTCTATAATATTCCTTCAGAGACTTTTTGTGTGTCTGGGAAGCATTTTAGCTAGTTTTTAATGACCTTAAAGAACCTCATGGAATATTTTATCTCCTCATATATTACCGGTTTATTATATTCCTATTACATTTTTATTCAAGCTTATAATTTGTATGTTATATAGCATCCTCAAAAGATTTATTATGGGGTTTCTAGCTACAGTCATTTTTCGTTTGGGTCATTTCTGTCAACGCCACAACCATACCAGCAAAATAACTGTTTTTCTTGGACTTACCTTTCCAAACTTTTGATGCTGCACATAAAGCTGTCCCTCCTTAACGTGGGTGTCCATGCCCCCAAACACTCCAGGGCCACCCTCCCTCTAGAAAGACGAAATTTGACTTGAACTTGACGCAGGAAAATCACTTTTTAGGGGTTTATTTTTCCTATATCCCCTAACAACTTCCCCCTTCTCTCACTTCCGCTCCCCAACCGTTAATAACGCATTAACCGTACTGCTCGCGCGCAGTTCAAGGTGTCATGGTGGGGGAAAAAAAGGTCCAAACAGTCGCTGCGGTAGTCCCGACCAAGTTAAATGACGTCCAAATGTTGTCGTGGGTCGCCTATCTGTCGCCTCTGTCTCCTGTAGGGCTGGACCAGTGGAAAGCCACACTTAATAGATAACACGAAGCTTTCGGTTACAGCTTTCAGAATAAAAGCCTAATTAACGAACATCAGCTTCGGGTGCATGGCGGCAAAACACAGTTCAGCAGTGCTTTACAGGTAGAAAATTATTCTATGCTCAAAAATATTTAGGCTATCTAATTAGCGAGGGTCAGATTAACCCTCTAAGGTGCCCCAGGGCACATTTGTTGTGTGTCTTTATTTACTTCCCTGTGTTTCCCACCCTCAATGTATGTATTAGTTAGTAAGTAGTAGTTATTTTGTGGTAGCACAAGTGTATTTATGAATATGCAGCATGTAACCACAAGATAAACTAAAATAATCAAGGCTTTTAAACTAGAGTTTAATTCAGGGGTTGTTGATAGAGTGCATGAATGTATTTGCAATTAATCAATCTACCGCAAAAACCACACTGTGAACCTGAAACCTTTGGGCCCCTACAGGGCAGTTGCTCATGTTGCCTCGTTGCCTCCTGGCAATTGCCCAGGCTGGATTAAACAACTGGGCAAAGCAGGCTGCCCCAGACAATACACAGGGGCACCCAAAAGTCTCAGGCTCAATGCATGTCAATTGGTTTTGATAGGGTTTGGGTTATTATGTAATTTTACTGTTATTTGTCTGAGAGTTTGTGCCACTAAAGTACAATATTACCTAAGCTTAGCCTGCATTTTTTCTTTATCTTTATGAAAAGAAGTTGATATAAATCTGCCAATTATGTGTTTTTATTTTGAAATCTGAATTAGGTAACATCCGGTATCGTGGTAACTCTGTGGTGCTTGCCGCAGCTCTCTCCCTGCAGGAGGAGTGAGCAGCGCGTGGTGAGCGGCACCGAGTCGCTCTTCTTCTTCCTCTCCTCCCACCTCTTCACTCTTGTGTAATGTCTCTGTGGTTTCAGCTCTGACACACGCAGCCTTTCTAAAATAGAAACTATATGCATAATAGAAGCTATACTATAAATTGCACCTAACAACAGGTGGTGTTTATTTTGGCAAATAACGTGTAGGACAGCAGGACTACAAATCTCATAGAAAACTGATAGTATTCCTTGTGCGAACAAATATAGTAAGTAAGACTAGGTTTCCGTGAACTCACTATAAGTACTTAGTTATACTTTAACTTCAAAGATACTACAGGAATTTCGCGTAGCCAAAGAATGAGAGTTATTTTTTAAGGAGCCGATGTTGGCAGAGAGAAGCTGGCCCCCAAATTAATGTGTTGCAGATGCCTCCTGCTGGCTCACAGTGTAACTCAAAGTTGTTGTCCCCGTTTTCAGCCCGTAACCAAATGGTGCTGAATCTCTATGGATTTTTAGACCATGAGTCAAGACACACAATGGGTTTTTAATTTGCCAGTGTTCCTTCACAATACTAAAAAACCTATCCTTGTCCTGTCATTCACTTTTTGTCACACAGCCTGTTAGCAGTATAGAAACCTTAGTTCCTTGCATAGATCAACACGTCCTGCTGCACTCTTATGTTTTATTTAAAAATCCATCATCATGTGATTTCCCTAAACACTGCTGCCACCTACTGGTTATTAATTAGCATTGCAGGTTGGAGCTCCGCTGCTGCTCTCGCGATATTTGCGCACTTGGACTGAGCCGACTGGACCAAAACAGGAACTAAAACATGGTATCGGTGTTCGGCGGAGTAGAAGGGTGAGAATGAGTTAAAATATCCAACAACACTTGCCCAATTTAATTTTTTTGAATTGCAAGTTAAGGCTAGTGTGTATTGCAGGTTTTTATTCGTGTTTTCGCGGTTGCCATGTAGAAATTAAGGGTAGTAGCCTATACTGAAAGAGTTTCATTCTGACCATAGACGTGTCTTCTGACTGGAGAGGGTTGTGTGCGTGTGTCTCGTGAATAATCACTTCCTCTCCCCCACATTTTGTGGGCTACTTTAAATTTCGCATTTTTTTAGTATATATATGTGTGTGTGTTAAAAATGTATCTCTTTTAACCATTTTGCACTTCAAAACAAGTGGGTTTATATATCACAGCAAATGCATATCTGTTTTTTCTTGATGTTGCCTCGATGGTATGTACTACATGTATGTGTTTCTGTTTCTCTAGTGGAGGGACCCACTCAAAAGCAGTGTTGGTGGCAGCAGATGGAAAGATCCTGGCAAAGACAGAGGGGCCATCCACCAACCACTGGGTGAGCAGAAGTGGGGAGGGAGGAAGTTTGGGTTGGATAGGTGGAGAAATGTAGGAAAGAAAAGTAAGGATGGCAGGGAGGAAAAAATGGATGATGGAATGGTTCGTACTTGCCTTATATGCCATAAGACTTTTTTTTTTCTTTTATGATTAAAACAAATGCCAAGAAACTACAAAAACTGATTGTACAAAGATGTTGTGTGTGTGTGTGTGTGTGTGTGTGTGTGTGTGTGTGTGTGTGTGTGTGTGTGTGTGTGTGTGTATACAGTTGGTTGGGGTGGACAAATGTATTGAAGCCATCAACGACATGGTCCAGAGAGCCAAGATGGAGGCAGGGCTGGATCCAAACACGCCACTATGCTCATTGGTCAGTCATTCTGTTTGTCTAATTGTCTAACACTTTTGTTGTTTTCTAATAAAAGTATTTATTTGATGAAGAAGTGCCAAGGAGAATATTTTAAACACACATTTTCTGTGTGTGTGTGTGTGTGTGTGTGTGTGTGTGTGTGTGTGTGTGTATGTGTATGTGTGCAGGGCATGTCTCTGAGTGGAGGGGAGCAGAAGGACGCCATCGACAAACTGATCACTCAGATGAAGGGACGGTTCCCCACTCTCAGCCACCACTACTACATCACCACTGATGCTATCGGTGCCATGGCGACCGCCAGTGATCGGGGTAACTAGTCTGTTGTTTTATTTTACTGCAGTCAATCCTCAGCACAAAACTTTAACTAAACAGTGCTGAAGACATGCGAGTAGGAGTTGCCTGCGTTTACACTTAATTTCAATCGCTAATATCCATTCTTATCTTCAGCCATTTTTACCACATAAATTTGCAATAAATTTAATTAAATACCAAGTATTTTACATTATATACATTTTTATAGGATATAAATGTGCACATCAGGTGTTGTTTAGCAAATTAATTTTATTGTAGATGAATTTACACTTCAGCTACTTTTTGTACCATCCACATTAACATTTGAAAGATACTAACAGTTACAAATACAGTTAATAAATGTCATAACAGGGCAAGGCTTGATACTTTACCCCCTTAGGTGTGGCCGTATAAAAGTGATATCTTTTATAGTGTGTCTTTCCAAACTTTATGGCTTGATGAGATCAAGGCAGTCTTGTTGTTATGTAATACCAGTCAGCTGTTTTCTCTGTAGGAGGTGTAGTGTTGATATCAGGGACCGGCTCTAACTGCAAGTTAGTCAATCCCGATGGCTCACACATCGGCTGTGGAGGCTGGGGTCACATGATGGGTGATGAAGGATCAGGTAACCATGGCAATATGTATATGAAGAATGTGTAGCTTTATTGATTGGACCAAACTCTTTAGACGCCTTTCTGTCTCTCAGCATTCTGGATCTCTCACTTGGCGGTGAAGACGGTGTTTGATGCCAGAGACAACTTGGTCGCTCCTCCTCATGACATTGCATGTGTCAAAAAAGCCATGGAGGAATACTTCCAGGTCAGAGAGAAAATGTGTTCATTTCTAATGAATATAATAATACCAGCTCACAAAATCTTCACAAATCTTTATGCTGACACAGGGTAAGAAATGCACCAGGGCTTGGAACAAAAATACCTCTGAAAAGTCAAATAAAATCCTTTCATATGTGGAAAATTATGTACAATTAATCTCAGGTGTCAGATCTGATGGGCATGCTGCCGCACCTCTACAGAAACTTCCAGAAGTCCCACTTTGCTGGTCTCTGCAAGAAGCTGGCTGAAGGTAGGCGCTGCGTCGCTTCCTGCTCGGTTCTGCTGGGAGGAAAAGCAAAAGATTAGAACCGAAGGTCAAGTGAAACATATTTGTGTGCTTGTGTTTAAGGTGCAAAAGCAGGGGATGCTCTCTGTCAGCATGTGTTCACTCAGGCTGGGAGAGTCCTGGCAAAACATGTAGAAGCAGTCTTACCTGCAGCACAAGAGGTAACACACACACACACACACACACATAATCTGTGTTTACACTCATTTGTTCTAAACATTCACTACATGGATTTCTTGCTATCTCCTCGTCTGTCTGTCATGACAGCCTCTACTGAGCGGTGACCTCGGCCTGCCCATCCTGTGTGAGGGCTCAGTGTGGAAGAGCTGGGAGCTTCTGAAGCCAGGTCAGTGTCCCCCAAATCAAGAAACTGAGGCCCACAACTTATTTTCCCATCATTGTGACACGGAAAGAAAAAATTGTTAACGCTAAATCTCCGCTTCCTCTCCTTTTGTTTCTGTATTTCTCTGTCGCTGACCAGGGTTCACTGAGGTCTTGGATAAAGTGGCATTATCGGACAAGTTCAAGGGCCGTTTCCGTGGCTACAGCCTCCTGATTTTGCAGCAGTCTTCAGCCCTCGGCGGCGCTAGTCAGGGGGCTCAGAGTATAGGCGCCACCATAACTATGGATTACGCAGCCAACGTCAACGTCTTCTACCAACACACTTTTAACAGCAGCCAATGACAGTTCAGCTGCACATCCCATAGATCTTAACCAATCAGTGTTCAGCTGAAGGGAAAATGTATTGGCCATTATATGATTTTTTATCATCCTCACTAATAACACTATAATGATAATGGTAATAATGATTGTGTAATAATGGTATAGTACTTGATTTGATCTCACTGTAACATACCAAGATGGTGGTTGAAAATGTTCCAAATCTTGTTTTTTACAGCTGCATAGCTGCTATTCTGACAATGGAATCGGTATAACTTTCATTTTGACTGTCTTTGCAACTCTTTGCACCTGCAGACCACTTGTTTACATTTGACATTTATAATTAAAATACTGTCAACTTGACAGAAAATTCATTCAGGGTTGTGAATAATCGCCCAGGAGATTTGCAGTTCTGTTTAAGCTGTGATCTGAAAAACCCAGTCACTGTTATGTCTTAAGTAAATTTCCAAAGTTTTTAAATCCCTAAATACAAGTGTAGGTTTTAAAAATGCCCACTGTTTAAATAATAGTCAGTTATTATAGGCAGAGAAATTACTCTTTTAACAAAAATCCACACTTGATTTATTCCTCTGCAGGCTTTCTGCACTTTTGTCTTTTACTAGTAGATGGTGCTATTACACTACCTTTCCACTTGTGACACACATCACTGTGTCTGCATTTATTAATGCAATAACTAACAAGAAGCACGCATTCTCATGGTTCCACGTGTACAGAAATATTACTTGATGCATCTAGAAAACAATCTTAATCTACAATACAGTCATTTTCCTGTTATTAATTTCAAGTTATACATTTTGTAATTTTGAGACAGAGGGCTCGCAGTCAAGTGCGGCCTGCCCAGCGCGTCGGAGGCGTGCCAATCGTACTTACTTACATGTCGTGGCCAGGCTCACCTGTCGCAGCTGTGGGGCACTTCTTCATGGCCAATCACATTCACTACTTTCATCCCCTGTAAACACAGGGCTCTCCTGCCATGATGCACTGACAGTTTGGGAATCCTGTGGCGAGTTTTCCTCAGAGGAAACTTATTGTTGTCTGGGACCTGCAGAGGTTCAACATGAATATATATGAACATACAGTAGCTCAAATATACTGCCAAGAGCAGATGATGACTCTTTGAGTAGAATTCACATTTTTGGACATGTTTAGGATCCTACGGTCATCATGTTTGTGTTTAACCAGGGAAATATCAGTCCGACACTGCATTTTGCACTGTGCACCAACACGAAAGTATAGCTCATAATGTTTCTATTTGCCAGTCAGATTTGCAGTAAACATGATGCATTACTTTGTAGGCCTATAAGCCAGCATGCTATTTGGATTTCCCAGCTTTAGGTCTAAAAGAGGATCAAATGGAGATGATAGTAGTTGTCTCGGTTTATGTACCTGTAACATAAGAAAACTCAGTTTACTGTTGGACTCAGTTCTGCTCTGTTTCTGTGAGCACTGCCCATGTACCATTGCTCCATAGACTGCCTACTGAATCACATCATTACTGTATGAATGTACAGTAACTAGCTTGCTCATAAACTGTAACATGAGTAATGGGACAGACATGCAGCAGTAATTAGGTGTGCTGCCACAGGAAACATAATAAATATCAATAGAATAAATACAGTTTAATTCAAAACAGTAGCAGTAACATTCCACTGGCTCTCACATGCACAGAGAGAGTCTGCAGTCAGTTCAGCTTCACTGCAATGATGCTGCACTGAGATTGAGAGGAATAAAAAAAACATCAGATGATTCCCTCCAAACACCTGAAGGTAAAAACTTTGAGATTTAAGCCACTTGATTTGTCTTCTGTCTCGTCTCATTTTCTATTATCTTTGAGTTGAATTATGCAATACAGTGTGCCTTGTTTTGTTTTTTTTTGTTTTTCCTTGGATGTTTTGAATTGAAATGAGGAGGTTAAAAAAATGTTTTAAAAAAAACACATTGCTCCTGCTGCTAGGGCTACTGTTACCACTTCACACAGTTGCTGACCTTTCTCTCTCTTGTACATGGAGTCTGCAGCCTCAAGGCAAACTTGTCGCCCTCCACAAACTGCACCACTACGTCAGTCAGCATTACTGTGAACTGTGTTACAAACCTAAATCTCAGCTCATGCATGCCAACTCTTCCCTCTTTTTTTTTAGATTAAAACCTCTGAGGATGCATCTAAATTCAGATTTTATTATTAGAGTATGATGATTTCCTCACAGCCTTCTATTATTTTATTTCAACAAAAATTCTATTTTTTAGTTATTATGATGCATTGTCCAGTGTACAATGCATCATGTACAGTGATTTACTCATACAGTAATTGCAGAACAAAATGTTTCCTACTATTAAAAAAAAAAAACAGTTTTTACTTAAGTAAAGGATCTGATACTTCCTCCACCACTGCCAAATATCTGTGCATGGTCAAACCATTGTCCCTGATACTGTAGGCTGTGAGTCCTGTCTTTGGGCTAACCTACAGTACTGTATATGTGTGACCATCCTCACACTCCTGTGTCACAAAGCATGTTTTTCCCTTTCAGTCTGTGGGGCTGATGCCTTGGGGGAGATTTGTCACCACCTACAGCAGTGACTATAAACTCTTCAGTGAGCGCCACCCGCAGGTCAACCAGCTGAAAGCCAGACCTGAAGCTAAAGCTGCTCCTTCATTTATGAGCCCACCTCAGGTTGGATGGATTAATGGATAGACAGACAGATTGATTGATTGATGGATAGACTGACTCACTGTCATGTTGTTTGGTGTTGTTTTCACAGACTGACCGTGAAACCTGGCCTATATTTCATCAATACTTTTACAAGACAACTAACAGCATCTATGGCTCAAGTGGCTGTTCACAGGTGAGCCACAACAACATGCAGAAAGTTCACAATAATGTCCTTTATTTTATGTATAGTACCACCACCACCCTCACTCTTTCTGTACTCTATCTCTCAGCCTCCCTCTTGTTCCCTCTTCCCTGCCTCATTGCCTCCATTTGGCATCCTCGCTCCTTCTGTTTCCGAGGCGTCCGGGGTTGTTGGCTCCACCCTGACAGAGGCCAGGACACAGGAAGTGGGAGTTGCCAGGGAGACCTGGCTTGTGCTTGGCAAGGAGGAGAATGGTCAGCTGCGCTATGTTTTTGGTGGGAAGGGTAAGGAGTTCTTTCTATCTCTCTGAAACATGCACACACATCTAAGCTGGCAGCTGCTTTGGTACTCAGTCCATTTTCTTTGACAGCTAGTGTGTTGGAGCAGCAGGAGGCAAAAGATGAGCTGCAGCAGAAGATTGATGTTCTCTACGAGGAAGGTTAGATGGCTGTTTTTACTCCAGGAGTGTTGCTTTGATTCATCTTGTCATTTTTCACTTAAGCTGCAAATTTCAATAAGGAAACCTTTTGAAGTACTTTTGGCTTGTGCTCTCTGAAATTCACCACATGCTTTCACTGTTTAATCTGCCTGCTGTCATTTCAAGGCCCTTCAAACTATAGGTTATTTGCCAAAGTGGATATTTGAGTAGAGAACCACATGTCCTTTTTTAATAAACCCATTCTATATTTGAGCACATTTAGGTATGATTGTGTTGTCATCTCACATCGGTCCAACCTGTTGTCAAGATTTCCTTAGATCTGTCTGCAGAGAAGCCGGGCAGCAGCACCTGCTCCCCCATCCTGTGGCGTCCAGTCCAATTATCACAAGCAAAGGTAGAACAACTCTCTCTGTCACACACGCACACACACACACACACAGAAACACACGTCCCATGATGCATAACCTTTCATTCAAAATGACTCTTTTACAGTAACATTAACGAAATAACCACTTTTGTGAGGTTACGAGGTCAGGTCATTCCACTAGAAGATAGTAAAGACCAATAATAAAGTAGCATAATGTTTACAAAAGTGAATTGTCATTTTAAGATTTTTTTTTCCTTCTGCATTCACATCAAAAACTGTGCCAACACTGCCAGAGAAAATCTGAAAATAATGACAAAACATGCTAACAGATTATAGTCTAAATAAGGAAACAGGACCAAGTGTCTACAGCCATGCTAGCAGCTCTGAGGCTGGACACAACAGTACTTTGAGCTGAATGCTAACATCAGCATGCTAACATGTTCACAATGATAATGCTAACATGCTGATGGTAAGCAGGTATGTTTACAATTGTCATCATTCTAGTTTAGCATGTTGGCATGCTAACGTGTTAACTCAAAAGTGCAGCTGATGAATGTCATTAGTTTTGTCAGTGAAAAAAAGGTTTTGTTAGTAAAAAAGTTATTAGAATTCATCCTGAGGGGGACATGAATGTGTGTACTGTACTTTCATGGTAACCCATCCCATAGTTGTTAAGACATTTCACTAAAAGTCAAAAAAGTCAACCTCATGGTGACGCTAGAGGAAAAGTCAGGGGATCACTAAAGTCTGTAGGATTCATCCTCTCGGGACTAAGAATGTCTGTACAAAATGTCATGGCATTCAAACAGTCAGCCTGGCCTGTAAAAACAACAAGCTAACATGTTAATTAATGAGCTTTTGAGGTGCTGGTAGGCAGATTTTGTTAGCTTTGGACTGAGCTAGGCTAATTGTTTCCCCTCGTTTCCGGTCTTTATGCTAAGCTAAGCTAAGAGCTGCTGGCTGTAGCTTCTTATTTACCAGAAAGACAGTGACAGAGAGTGGTATTGATCTTCTCACATGACTCTCAGCAAGAAAGCAAATAAGTGAATAAATAAATGCCACAAAGTGCAAATAAACTGTACTTAAGTGCAGTATTTGAGTGAATGTACTTTGTTAATTCCCATTTCTAATTAGATGCTGAAAATTGGGATAGCAGCGCCTACTTGAGGGGCTTGAGACCAGCTCTTGGACTGAAAAACAGCACCTTCCTTCAGCCTACTTCCAGTCAGTGCAGCTGGTAAGCCACCAACACAAACCTCACCTTTTTACCACTAACACATTTTTCCAAAGTACCTTATGTTATTTCCTGACACTTTCTCTACCTTTCCCCTCGCTCTCAGCTGTATATGGGAAACTGAGTGCCCTAATAGTTATTGCTTTAAGATGCAAATCTTCGCTTCTGGCATCCCTCGGGGCAGCACACTACCCCTGGCCCATGTACAGCCAACTGTCTACAGCACTGAGCCCAGCAGGAAGCCACTGTTGACAGAGTACCAAGCCACCTACACTGCTGAGGTGAGGAGAGGGTAGAGAGGTCGACTGAGTGTGTGTGTGTGATGATCTCTAAACTCAAGCCCTGTCCATTGGCTTTTTTATGCTCTTGTATATTTGTCCTTTATCTCCTCCTAGTGGGCCCAGCCTAAGACCCAGCAGAGTGACTTTCACCATCGTCATCCTCCTTGTCACCAGATAATTTATCGTTCATTCTGAATCTCAACTTTTGTCTTAATACACAGCAAATACAAAACCATTGTTTGTGTTTTGTGTCAAACATGATGAACCAGTGAGTTTAAAGTGCTGCATCTTCGTCAAACCACCTGCACTTTTCAGGCAGAAAGGGCAGAATATGAAAAATCCTTCCCAACTGAGGTAGCGGTCAAGGCTTGTGTCTGTGATTCTCAGTTATCTTGCCTCAGGATACAGAAGCTGAGTGAGTCATAACGCAGCAGTAAACCAGCTGCTGGCAGGCACCCAAAGGAGACAGTAAAATGTGTGTGCTTGTTGTCGTCCTCCTGTTGGGAAGAGGTTTGAATGTGTATGCGGCAGTGCAGTGGTGGAAGAAGTACTCAGCTTCTTTACTTAATTAAAAATTAAAAATACCACAGTTTAGAAAAACCTTGTTACAAGTAAAAGTTCAGCATTAAAAACCTTAAGTTTATATCTTAATTATTATCGTGGAATTATTAAGAAAGTTACTAAAGCATTCAAAATCACACAATTAAAAGTTAAACACATGAACTGAGGCAAATACATTTTCTTGTCTTTTTCAAAGTTTATTAGAACAAGTTTTAAAATCTTCTGTTGTGACAGATTTAGATCAATTAATCTTCTATTTAAACATGAAAAACCAACCAGACCACACTATCTCAATCTGATTAGACAGTAATATTGAATTATGTTGCAGCCCTACCTAAAGCCTGCAGGGGTCATCATGACCTGTGCTGGTTTTGCCACCGAACCACAGCGTCCAGCATTCTCCACGTCCTCGTGTTTATAAGTGAAGGGTGATCTCAAGCAGTCTGTGCTGACGTTTGCTATCATGGGCACAGGCGGGTCAGGTTCTCCAGTGAGGCAGTGCTGCAGCTTAGGCATGGACACTGACAGGATGTCCAGGTGTTCGATTGTCAGACGACGGTTCCTCAAGTTGATGATGTATAGTCTGACGCTGTCTGTGCCGCTTTCCTAAATGCAAAACAAGATTCATATGACTTAATTTGAAGAGTTATAAAGATGGGATCAGTATTTACTGGCTCTTTGGACTATAAGACATCAGCATCACCCAAAAGTTGCTATTTGATCTTGGTCGCTCCTCTGTTACTTTAATGGCTGCTGTGATTTCAAGCTTTCTTAACATCTTTACTTTGCTGGAACTGCTCCATATTCAAAGATAAATTACTGAGCACTTTGTTCATACCTGCAGCAATCTGCGATCCAAGTTCAAGCTCTCTTCTTCTTAGTTTCCATTTCTTCAGATGAAGGCTAATGTTGGTTGGTTAGTTGGTTGGTTTGAAACAAAACAATCGCACCACAAGGTTAATTTGGGAGCTTTTCACTTCCTCAGAAGATGGATTTTGCCCAGTTTTCATGGGATTGTAAATCAAAATTGTAGTTCTACAGGAAAAATGGAGATTTAAGCATCTACTGTACATTTCCATGACAACTGGGCACAATCCATCTCCTGAGGAAGATCTTGTGATACGATCAAAAGCTCCAGAACAGCTTTTGAGTGGTAATATACCTTTGTACCCACTCATTCTTTCTACAACAACAAAGGTTGGGAGGTTGGTCCTGTTTGGTGCATTAGAGTAGTAAGGTTGGTGTTTGGCTGACTGACAGAACATACTGGTGAGCTGAGAGTGTAGGAACATACTGACATGACGTAGGTTACAATATTTATGAATTGTGTTACAGATACTTCCATACTGTATTATGACAGGTTTATGTTATGTATAAATATGCTTTTGTGGAAAGTGCTGCCATCATAAAGAGAAATACTGAAGATCAATATAAAAAGTGACTGAGTTTGTTGCAACCTGCTGTGCTTTATATTTCCAGCTCCACATTAAAAAGTACTGCAGATAAGGCTTGAAAGGCACACTGAGTTCTATTAGCTACAGACATCCATGTTGTTGTTGTAACTTTGGTGATCCTCTGATTTTTTTCTCTGGCACCACAGTCAGGTCAGGTTAGCCAACACTTTGGTTCATGAACAAATACCTGTTAAAAAGATATTCCCATCAGCCTCAGCTGTGTGTTGTATTGCAATTAGCAAATGTTAGCTTGCTAATTTGCTAAGATACGATGGTGAGCATGGTCAATGACGTACAGTACCTGCAAAACATCAGCTTGTTAGCATTGTCATTCTGAGCATGTTAATGTTAGCATTTAGCTCAAACCATTACTGGTTATGTGACTATGGAGAGAAACATCAGTCACTAGTAATTTTATAGAGGCCACAAACACGACCAAACCGTATGGGCTCAGTGTTTTTGTCCAGTGTATCAAAATGTGACAAAAGACTGACAGATGACATTTGTCTTTAACATCTTTATTCGTCTTTTTTCATTATTTTTGTTTGTACTGAAATTGATACTCTGTCTTCTGGACCTCTTTTTTTTTTTTTTTTTTTTTTTAAACGGCTTCTGTCATCTAACTCATCTAAACAAAATCACCAAAAATGATTTCATGTTGTACAATCCACCTGGCGGACATTCCTCTTGGCTTCACCAGGGTGCCATTCGACAGCTGTAGTCCAACACTGTGTGAGGAAGTTCCATTTTAACCAACATTTCACTGGTTAAGCACACACTTGAGTACTTGTTAGGCTGAAAATCGGAAAAGCTGCATGGATGTAAAGAAGCGCTTTCACCAGTCAGATAAGTACAAGTGCACAAGTGTCTACTTAACACTAATACAGTAAAACAAGACATTATTGTCACTGGTAATACCACAAATGAACAGTGGCACCAATAAGATTAATGTTCAGATCACAAGATTTATGACAATATTGCCAAAATGGCTGAAAACTAGAAAAAGTGACTCAATAATCCAGGATTACTGTTGATTAGAATCCAGGTTTCCTAAAAAGCATCTTCACATATACAACTTTTTCCTATTGGCTCACAAGTTAATGGAGATTATACTTGCACTAAGGGGCGATGCTTCAGGGAAAGCCAGACCACAACAAAAGGTTTATGGTTAAAAAGAAGAACTTCCTCAAAGAAGTCAACCTACAAAGAGAAGACGAGCAAGGAGGCCATACTGTCAGCCACATGTCCCATACTGCTTTATTCTGATTGGCTATGACAATATTGTCCCCCTCACGTTTCCTCCTGCAAAACAGGACTGAATGAACACCACAGGTTACTGTACCCAGTAGAGACACAAAATGCCTCATCCTCAAAACATGAAGAAAAAAAAAAGACAAAAAGAGGAGGAGAGGCTATTTGAAAACCTGATTTGGATATGGACACTTGATCTGATGCTGGACAAACCAAGTTGTTCCGGCAGAAAGAGGCAGTGGCATTGTTCCAGACCAAATACTCCCCTGTAACAAGGTTTTTCACTACACCCCATGAATCCAAATTGAACTAAAGGATGAAGGCGTGAACAAAAAAATGACAATACCGGAGTTTCTTAAGGTTCAAAAAGCTCTGACCTTCCCTCTACAATAACATTTTTCTTGCTAAACTCGACTTGACGTGTGACAGGGAAACTCACACCTCTGTTCTAATATGCTGGACAAAACATAAACATGGACTTCCACATAAATTGGGAAAATAATTTCTTATCCATGATTACACCTGTCCATGTCTGTTAAGATCACTTCAAAACAAGCGTGTGGGGAGGGTGGGGTCTGTATTTGGTTTGGAACGGAGCTGCTGCACATACAAATAAGAACCCGCACTTCTAAATGCACAAAAACGGTGATGTCACAGGGAGCTTATGACATCACAGGAGCAAATGTTAACGGGTTTGACCGACCGTGATGACTCTACAGAGCAGCGGCAGAAACCCATCGAGTCCCCTGAAATGTTAAGTCATTCTCTAACCTCACTGTTATGGAAACCCTCAAAACTACTGGCGATGTTTTTCAATTCTTGACAGCACACAAATTATATGTAAATTACAAGTATGTGAAGTAATTTTTCAAATTTATTAGATGTTTCAGATTGAAGTTTTGTCCTGGCATCACTCCTTGGTAGCTGCCTCAGTTCCAAGGGGACATCAATGAGATCTGCATACTCTGTAAACACCAACAGTGTCTGAAATGCAATGATGAGCTAGCGCCCGCAGCAGGGCGGTGCTGGTATTACACCCATCCCCCACCCCTGTTCCCAATGTCCCTCAGTTTACAAGAAACAAACAGGAAATAAAAAGATTAAAGAAACAAAAAAGAAAAGAAAAAGAAATCCCCCCACCCCCCAACTGGGCCTGCCAGCACGCCACTGACTTCAAGTGTGTAGGTGTGTGTGTGCATGCGTGTGTGTGCGAATCAGTGTGTGCGCGGTCGTGGCCGCCAGAGTCTCTGAGAACATGTGTGGACTGGTGTGTGTGTGCGCGTGGAGGCTCCATGGGGGTGAGGGGGACTCCTAGTATTTCTTCCCCGGGACGAACTCCTTCGCTTCGGGGTTCAACATGCTCTTCCTCTGCAGACAAAAGACATGAAAACAGAGACATATTCCTTTAAACCTAAACTCTTGACTGTTAGTTATGTTGACAATATCAGATTTGTTATTTGGAATATTAATTATAAAAATCTTAAAAACATGTATATCAACTAACACTAGAAATGATAATCAACGTCAACCTAAAACTTTACATAAAATCTTTTACTGGAAAGTTTATTAAGCTCAATTTGTATTTCTAATTCTGTTTTTTTCTTTTAAACCCACATGGATTCTTGTATTCAATAGCTTAGCAAATGCACAATACTAATGCTATTTTTAGAATTCTTATAGATAGAATAAGACTAATATGTGATTTTATTTTTAGTCCATTTCGTTTCATGAAAAAGACAAAAAAAGAGACTAACATATTCCTTTAACCTAAACTCTTGACTGTTTATAATCAATTTCTACATGAGCTTAAAGAAAAATCATCTGTTGTGAAATTAGATATATCTCTGACTCACCGCCACTTCCTCCAGGTTGCTGTGGTGATCATTGACCGACAGGCCGTTGAGCTGCTGCTGCAGCTGCCCCACCCCCTGGTTGTTGAGGTCACGAGAAGGAATGAACCAATCCTGGTCTTCCTCCTCCAGCATTTCCTGGAAGCAGCGCTCCAAGAACTCCTGCTCCAACAGCTCCTCTTCCACCTAGGAGATGGCGAGGGAGAGAATAAAGAGAGGGAGAGATGAGACAAATGTAAGGGCAGAGAAATTGGGCACAAAAAAAAAAAACAAGGGGATGGATGGATGGACAGGGGAGGAATATATGAGAGATCATTTGCATGACAAGTAGGTGGAAGGTTTCCCAAAGAGAAATCTTCTCAGTAACGTGGTGACATTAAAACACATGACTCATCCAGCCAAGCAGGAGAAAATGACTTGAGAGGTCAAGATACAGAGAGCTGAAAAGGGCACTGAATATTGGAAGAAATGCTGCTAGTCACAGGCACACGTTTACCTATACATCACTAACCATGCAACTTAAGTGATTAAGACTGGGTCCAAATAACCTCAGAAGGAAGAAAAACACCCCTATAACAGAAGAGGGGAGAGGACAGGAAGAGCGAGGAATGAAGGACAAAAAAGGAAGCGTGTGTGGGGGCAAGGGAAGTAAACAGGTCTGGTAAGTTGGGGATGGTTATCAGTCATCAGCTGCCCTGAGAATCTCAGAGGAAAAGATGGAGGAGGGTAGGGGACAGCAGAAAGAAAAAAAATGGCAGAGCTGAATGTACAGGAGAGCTTCAGTGAGTGTAGAGAGACAGGAGGAAGGAATGGGGGCTGAGTTTAGCAAGAAGCACCAGGACTGGTAGGAAATGGCAGAAAAGCAAAAGGAAGAGGTAAAGTGGAAGGTGGAGGGAAGGCTGACAAGTAATTCATGGGCAAATTTATAAAAATTCTGATTTATCCAAGAAACCTAGCAAAGAGCACAATCTGATGTAAGGTCCCAATCTAGGAAAGCAGGTCTAAGAGGGAGGGATGTTAACATGTACATACATTTTAACACTTAGCAAACTCTGCATGAATAAAAATGCAAGAGGCTATGTTGAGTGGGCATGCTGCTGCAGGTACTGGTGAGAAGATGAAATATGATCCAGGGAGGGGGGGCCCCGGGGTGCCGAGCAAGAACAGCAGCGTCCCCAGTTCAACTCTGGCTAGGGACCTTGGTTGCATGTCGTTCCCCATCCGTCTTTCCCCTAATTTCTTGTCGACATCTCTCTATTGTCCACTCTCAAGTAGGGCTGAACAATTAATCAAAATATTATCGAAATTGCAATATGGCCAAGTGCAATATCGAAAAATCGCAGGAGCTGCAATTTTTTGATAAAGGTAAAATGTGTCACAACCATAGACTGTACGAGACTTTAAAAAATCTGATAACATATCAGCTGCGTTCATTTTTTCCATAAACAAAATAAAGATCCTGTGGCCAAAATATGTACTGAGTGGGACAAAACAGAACATGTCAGTGCAGTGGCACTAACCATGTAATGGAGACACTGTTTCTAATTAACCTTGAACATATCCTTGGCTGCATTTCTTGACTGGCCAACGCAGGCTGATGACGTTGCATGGTGTTACAGCAACAGTTGAGCCAGGTTTAACTTTTTGGCTGGACAACCCTGGGTTTTTTGCCAGAGTCCTTTGTATCAACACAGTAGTCTCAAAGAAATGAAAAGAAAGGAAAAGAAGGAGACTATATTTTGACACAGTGCTGATGTTGACTGCCTGACCACAACCTTTACAATGGTATCAAAGTCAAAGTCAGAGCCCAGTCCACAATACCAGAACTTTAGCTTTGATGAAACTAATTATTTCCCCCAGTTAAATTTTATAAGATGAGATTGAGTTTGAAGGAAGAAGACTGGGCTATTAGAGAAAGTATATGTGGGGGGGTGTGGAAGGACAAAATGGGACCAAATAGAAAGAAGAGATGCGAGTAGAAAGACACTATAACAGGATGAACGCATCAAGTCTCAAGTTGGACCATAAGAATTAAAAGTATATAGTACATATAATATGAGCACACACCTGTCTGTTATACTCCTCTTCATTCTCCATCCACATGTACTCAGCAAATGGGTTGGCGTCATTGCCTTCTCCTGCGTGCCCATTGGCCACTGGCTCCTTTCCCTCCTTGCCAGGAGCTCCACCTCCCGGTGTCTTGGCCACCTCTGGACCGCTCATCTCAGCCGGCTCTGCGCGAGGAGACAGTTACATGAAGCGTGACAGTTAGAAAACTGGTCAAGGCGTAACAACAGGAGCTTTTTTGGTAAGTCACAAAAACTCTTCATTAAACATCATCATGGTAAAGTATACTGATAAAGACATGCTGAAAGGATTTTTCAAAATCAGACACAACTGGCCCCCAAAAACAAATTCAGCACCATGCATACTTCATTCTCGAAGCCAGATAGCTTTGACTCATCTTTTCATTAGCCCACAGCTGGGTCTTATTGGCTGTTAAATTTACATTATCTCATCTGAATCAAGGCTGCAATGTTTCAGCCCTGGATCCACATTGAACAAATTAGCAGCATCTCAATTACATTCTAGCTACAGCTGGAAAACTGCTCCCATGGGTAGAAAAGCCTTCATCAAGTCTCACTGCTCATAAACAATAAAACCGCCAAAAGAACAATTTTCCATATCTCATGATCTGAATAAGACACGGACTGAAAACTGCAACGCCAGCTGGGACTGATCCTGGTCTCCAAAACTACTCTGTGATATCTAAAAATTCTTAACACCTAAATGAGTCTGAAGACTTTATAGAGTCGTTGGAATTTTACAACTGCAATCAATAGTTTTCAGGTGGGTGAATTGCAGTGCTGTGGTAAAAGGCCAGTGTGTTATTTTTAACCAGGGGGAAAAAAAAAAAAGAACCACACACACACACACACACACAGCAACATTCACAGGCAAACAAACACCCAGAGTGTTAAATCAGTTAGATTACACTGATAAAAAGAGAGAAAATAAGAGCACAATGTCAACCTCCTCATTTCCATCCCAACTTTAGCTTCAGTGTGTGGAGCAAAACTATGGAGTCAAGAAGGATTTAAATCCAAGTCAAGGATCATTTTAAGAGTGCTAATGTTATTTAGTGATATTCTGTAACTTGCGGCACATTTCATCTTGCACTCTGACCTAATGATCCGCTGAGTGACACTGCACTGAAAGCAAACCTGGTCATCGTCGGACATCTAAGTACAAAGACAGTGCTTTATCTTCATGTAAGGACCTTCCATCTCATTGCGCCTCTTCTCCTACCTTAGCACCGTGCATCGGGTGTTAAAATACCTTTTACTTTCTGCAGACAGTAAACCATGGCCACAAAACAGCTGAAACATGTCTAAAGGTTACTTAACAAACTTACAGCTGCAACGCATACAATGTTCATTTCTTGGCAGTGGAATAACTAGCTAGGCCTTGCGTGAGCAGTCGTCCTGTCTAATGCCATTTTCCCTCATTTACCTGCCTAATACTGACACCTTGTGGGAATTCAGTACACTATTTATTAGACCAAACATATTGAAATATGCCAATTCTGATATGTTCCCACTCAAAGCCTATCAAGCGTTCAACACGAAAGTTGACAGAGCATTGGGCGAGTTCAAATTTGTGAAAACGGGGGTGTTTGACTTCCTGTCTTATTTGTCTTATAGTCTATTAAACCATTCGATTATTAAAACAGAAACACATTTGTTGAGTAAAATATATTTGAATATTATTTTTATTCATAATCAATGCTATTTCTAACGCAATATAGCATATCACTTAAAAATAACATACATCGGGTCTGCATATGTCCCTCCCACCCAAATAATGGAGTAAGAATCACTTTTTTCCTTATGAAAGTAACATCAGCGGCAACCAATGAGAATTTGGTCAGACAAGAGCATATCGACCATAATAATACCATTAAAAATACCATATAAACAGGTATACTACATTTAGTTATGAACAAATAGTGATTCGATATGACTGTTTGTGCGTCCCTACTTTTGCAACACTGACCCAAAACTCCTGCTCTGATGATAAATGCCCACTATAATGACATAATCCTCAGACTGCCAGCCAGCTCCAACAGGCGTGTCATGACTCAACCGCAGCCTCGCAGTGGGGAGAGGGGGATCAAAACCGATGATCTCAACTGAGCCGTGCACACAGCTCCAGGGTCAGCCTGATGCAGGCGCACCAGTGCAATGTTTGACTTGCAATGACTTACTTCCCCAAACTCCCAGCAGCCTCACCCACCTGATTTCCAAATTCAGGACATAATGTTAGGCTTGATGTCGCCTATCCCTGCTATTTCTGTCTTGATCAATGTAACAAAATCAACATATGTGAGCCGAGTTTGACCTGAGGCAGATTGCTGTTCACTGCACGCAGTGACAGTACGGACACAACGTCCTTCAGAGGAGTTCAAATAAACGTGTAATCTAAGTAGGTTAGTAGACTAAGAGGAGGTGTGTCTGCCTGGCTCAAAGCTGTCAGTGTTTGTCTGTCTGTCTCTGGGCAATGATAAAGCAGTCTAATTGTGCAGTGCAACCATTTACACGAGATGTTAGCTATGAAGGGCAGGAGAGAGTGAGAGGGTAAGAAAGAACAGTTTGCAAGAGAATACGAGAAGCCCAAATGTAATCCTGCGCTAGTTGAGCATGGTGCCAGCATGTTCAAAGTGTTGGAAGCCTGCGTGCGTGTGCATGCCAGTGTGTTTTTTTTACTGGAGTCTATAAAGTGTTGTGGAACAACACAGACTATTAACATCAATTGCCAAAGTTTACCAGACACCTCTAACAAACTCAGGTATGGGAGTAAGAAAAAACAAAGCAGGCAACAATTAAGTTTACCCAAGATGTCTATCAGCAAAAAGGGCCATTAGAAATGCATGGAGGTTAGAGCTAAACTGATTGTTTAAGTCATTTAGCAAAGAAAAATTCCAAACAAAAATTCTGGTTTCTCAGATGTGAGGATTTGCTGCCGTCTATGGTTTTATATCATTTTAAATTGAATATCATTGGATTTGGACTGGTGGTTGAACAAAACAAGCAACTTGAAGGCATCACCTTGGGCTTGTGACAGGCAATTATTACTATTTTCTGACGCTTAAGAGGTTGAACAATAAATTATTTAATTGAAAAAATAATCAAAAGACTAACCGATGAGAAAAATAAGTGTTAGTTGCATTTCTTTTAGAGATTTCTTCAAAAAGTATGAAATCCTTAAAGCTAAAAATGATGTGAATCCCACCCCTAACAGTTGCTAAGAGTCACTGTAAACATGCCTCTGCTCAGGCGACACAAGAGTGCATGGGGCGGGTGAACCAGCATGAAAAAGGAAAAGTGGAGACAGTGAGCACTGTGCCATTATGTACTGCATGTAGCACTTAACATGTTCATGTTGCGTAACCATGTGTTGGTCACCATGTAATATTTAGTTAGCGGAGCCTAGCATCCTCCATGCCTGCGAGCAGAGTGTGACCTGATCCAATTGGATGAGGGTGAAGGATAAACAGGGAATGGTAAAATGAACACAGAAAATAGAAAAATTCAGAGAGAAAAAAAAGAAGGAATTTCGATATGATCGAGTTCTAGTTCTGAGTCAAACTATCCTATGTTGTGATCTGAAACCCTTTGAGTTGCCCTCTAGTTGTAGATGATGTCAACATTTTCTGACTGGATGCTCCTGATGACCAATTCCCTTCACTGTATGTAGTATTTCTAGGTTCAAATTAAGCCTTCCTCTTGATCAATGCCAATGAATGTATGTCTGTTTTGTTGCCTTGATCATGTAATTTCTTCACTGCAAATATTTAACATTAATTCTATATTGTCCTATCTTAATTTGCGTTCATGTCTCTCCTTAAGACTTAGATGTTTGTTGCTTATGAGGAGTGGATTACACATTTTAAATGACACATGCTATGACATATGACTATACACAGAAACTAGATCCTTCCAATAGAGATGGGAATTTCCATTTAAAAATTAGTACCTCTATACAAACGGGAGGGAAACCCCCAGATTTCACTATTAAAACATGTTATTTGGCAACTATTTTGATAATCCACCAATCCTTTCAGTAATGTATCAAGCAAAAACAACTAACATGCACTGGTTCCAGTAGCTTTTGTATACCTGTAATTTAATATTTTAGGAAAAAAACATTTGAAGCAACACCTTGGGCTCTGGGGAAACTGATGGACATTTATTTGACTATTTTCTTTACTATATAAATTCTAAAATCGCCTGCAGCAACTTTAATATTCGATTAAGCATTTAAGTAATTTCTAAAGCAAAAATGCCAACATTGAATGGTTTTACCTCGGCAAAAAAGCAGGATTTGCCGTTTCCCTCTCTTTCATATAATTGTAAATTTAATATTTTAAGGGTTTGGACTGTTGGACAAAGAAAACAAACAATTTGACAATGTCACTGTGGGCTCTGCACAACTGTGATGGACAAATTTCACAAAGACTGACGTTTTACAGACAAACAACTGTAAGTTACATTAATTAATTGATAGTGACAATAATTCTTAGCTGCAGTTCTAAAAATACATGGTCATAAAAATATTAACTGATATTTCACCAAGTCAACTCATTACTTCAAACTGTAAACTGATTTGTAAACAGCTTAACGGGATAACAACAAAACAAGCTTTGGGTAGGCCTACTAATACCACAAAAAAGAAAACAGTTTAATAGGGCAAAATATTAAACTCCACACGTGAAAATGTCGGGTCAGTCTGCTGTGAAGTCCGTTGTTTTAATACTATTTGTTAATTTCCTGGAGAAACCCAAGATACATTGGGAACCTGCATGTGAACAAAAAAATAAAAATCTCAAACAGAGATCCAATCTGTGGAGCGAGAAAACCCGGGGTACACGGAAAAGCTTAGATAGGTTTGTCGAAGTCCATCAACTGTGCTTAATAAGCGCTTTGAAGAGCACAGAATAAACCGCTACATAACAGATTATGTAATGTAACAGTTAGTGTGTTGTATGTAACAGGAGCTGTGTCGTAGTGGCTTATAGCCTGCTAACGTATTCAGAGAGCTAACAGGCTAAACCAGGTGTCCAGGCCTACCTGGAAAGTTGTTAACTGGATTGGACGGTTTTAGCCGAGGTAATGCTAAGTGGCTAGTTTACGGTGGCTAACAAGCTACATGGATAGATACACATAGCTGTGCTGTCAACGAACGGGCCTAAGGTGAAAGCTATCCCAGCAACAACAAAGGGTAGAGGGCTGGGTGGCTGAAAACAGTTATTTTCGTGAGAGTCGTGAAGTGCGTTTGCGTGAAAACGGCTTAAACGCAAACAATGCACCAAATGAAAAAGACATAGTAAGCTATTAAAACATGTAAACCATGAGCCGAGGTCAAACACCGTTCCCGTTTGGATGCTTGAGGCCAAACAAAGTCGGCTGATCCGCTATCAGCTAGCACGCTGCTACAGCATGGCAGCATCCGTGAAGCAGGTCAACAAAACAAGCCTCCGCTTCGAGGATTACAACAGTTTTGCACACACAAGACGGACCGTCTAAATTAAAGGTTGTAAAAGTTCAAGTTACCTGGCATTGTGCTCTCGGTATTCGCTTTAAAGTGTACCGTTACACAAAGTTATTGCAACTACACAGCGAAGACTGCGTGTTCGTCGTTTCTCCAGTGGGGATTACTCGGTGCTGCGATGCAACGTAGCTCAAGTTAGCTAAATCCTGTTAGCCACCTTGCTAACGTTAGAAAGCTGGGCCGGTCACGTGGTCTGGTGCTGCATTCAAGTTCTTTCAGGAATATAGGAATTACAAGAATTTCACATGAACCTAATGCGAAAATGTGAAAAATGCCTATCACAGTTTCCCACAAACCAAGGTAACATCTTCAGATGTCTTGTTTTACCTGACCAACTGTCTCAACCTCAAATATATTCAGTTTACAATAATATAAAACAGAAAAAGCACAAAATTGTGACATTTGTGTGGTTGGAACCATTGTTGCCATTTTTACTTGATATGTAAATTATTTAATGACATACAACGTTGATTCATTGATTCGGCTCTACTTTTGAGCAAACTGTAATTAAAAACGAGCTAAATTTATTATTGAAGCATTTGTTTTAAAGATACAGTATTAAGAATTTGGTCTCATGTAATCCATAACTCCATAGTGGAATACAGTTCATCGCTTTGAACATCAATTAGATTATTTTGTGTCATTATCTATATGGATAATTAAAAATACTTATTGATGTTGTGATAATTATTTCATTTTCAACCATTTGACCAGCCTTACTTCAGATGTCTGAATTCATCTGAATATTGGAATATAGGGGCGAGTGAATATTCAGAACATGCTGATTTCCATTTGAAGGATGAACAGAATTAACACTGACTAACACTGATTAGTACGTAGGTGCGCAGGTAGACAGTCCATGTGGCGAGCAAATGAAAAACAAACTGACCAAGGTGCCGTCAGAAAGAACTGATGTTTGTTTCTTGTGCACTGCAGACAAATATTTGCAGTGATGCACAGAAACAGACATGGCCCTGATATGCAAGCAGCTACACCACAACATCTGGTTATATCCCACCCCAGTATTTCCATTCCTATTCCTCCCCAGGGGCTGATAGTGCGTGATTGGATGACGGATCCCAACATTGAACAAGATCCAGCTCCGATGCACTCTGGGCAGAAAAACACTTTAAATCATTGACCCTCTTTTCCTCTGCTGTCCATTTTGATGAAAAAGAGCTGTTCAGAAAAATGGACCAAATGTGGATAGTGGTTTGTTTTTTCCCCCCATCCTATTTAATCAGCAACAAATATCACAACACGAATAAACACCATTAAGCTTGGAGTGTCACTGCCTGAAATAGATGTTATGTTTCTTTCTTCTCTGGTTAGATGTTACAGTTGTTAATGTCATTAGTTACGCTAATTGAATGACTCACAGCAGCTGACATTATGTTTGCCCAGCAGCAAACAAGGAATGATCCTGATGCTCCTGCCTGTAACAACTTCCTACAATCAGCTAAGAAAAGTGATCAACCTATTTTCAAGCCAACAAAGCGTGCCCAGTGCGACCCCCACACTGCACATTGCACATTGAAGAAATGACTGCAGTGAATATCTTAAAGCCATGAGTTCATTCATATTCCTACAAAACAAGCAATTAAGGTCATGAATTAATACACCCTTAAGTCATGACATGTGAAAGTAACTTCACACACTCAGATGCCAATGTATTAGGTACACCTAGCTAAAATTAACCCAGTCTCATACAGCAGTCCTGCAATAAATCCTCCTTTCATGAAGGTTATAAGGTTCAGTTTTTTGTTGGCACTGTTTTAAAGAGGTGTTGATTCAACTTTATGGTCATTTTGGAGGCTGTAGCTTGTGGTGCTGTTGGTTTCTATTGTATTATACTGAAGTGTTTCTAATATTTAGTCCACCGTGTTTACATCAATGAGGGTAGACTAAATATTAGAAACACCTTTCATACACACAATACATCTCAACAAAACTACAAACTACACCCTCCAAACTGGTCATAAAATTGGATCAACACCCCTTAAACAGTTTCACCAAAAAACTGAACATTATAACCATCATTAAGGTAGGATATATTGCTGCATTGTTGTATTAGACTGGGTTCATTTTAGCTAGATGTACCTAATAAATTGGAAACTGAGTGTAACGTCTGGGAGTTGCTTGTTTTGTCCAACCAACAGCCCAAAGTCCCCAAATATTATATTTTCAATTACATATAAGACAGAAAAGCAGTATATCTTCACATATGACAACTGGAACCAGTTAACGTTTGGCATTTTTACTTGAAAAATGACTTAAACAATAAATCAATTATCAAAATATTGCCAAAAGATTTTTTTACAATCTTTCAATCAACTAATCCAGCGGCTCCCAATCTGAGGGTCAGGATCCCCCAAGGGGTCGCAGGATAAATAAGAAATAAGAAATATTAAACAAAGTCTTCAACACAAATTATGCTTAATTATTCAGACTTTTTACTAATCTTTCCTTCTTTATTATAGAATATTGGCTCGCTTTACCTCTTTGCGGTTCTAAAAAACATGTAAGTGCAACAATCTCAAAAGGGAACATCACTTTTTGGTTGAGCTGTTTGCAATTCAAATACATATGCAACTCCGCAAGGCCAAAGGGGTCGCAAGTAGACAGTTTCGCTTTAGACTTGGGTCATAAGCCAAAAAAGTCGGGAGCCTATTACAGTAACTAACCAATTAACTTTATCGTTTCAAGAGTACACGTCACAGTAACGGTGAGGGTCGAAAATCGGGGCTCACAATGGGTACTTGAATGCAGCATGTGAACAAACATCCCTCAAGCTCCACCACTACACTCTTTACTCTCTTCCAAAACACAAATGCCTGCGTGGCTTCGGAAAGAACAGCATTGCTGTCGACAAATAACCCAACAAGTCACACTTTAATTGACTTTTATGAGGAGGACTAAATAATTATAATGACGAACAACAGGCTTTTAAATAATAAGGTCTGTTGTTCGAATCAGTGTACTACATAAAGTAGGCTATTTAGCCCGTATCTTTACCGTAAGTAAAGACATAAATCCAACATTTGAAGACTGCATATTTTGATGAACTTGACAGTGCTTTAGTGTTGTAGTCTATCACAATAGCCTACAACTATTTCTAATGTTGGGGGGAAAAAAACTCAAGTTGTTTTACCACCATTTCAGCATTTTCATAATAGTGTTTCCATCTTTTCAGACTGATAGGCTATTTGAGGACTTAAGTGGTGCAACACTATAAGTCATGTTAGCCGTGAAACTGATGTAAGTTATTAAGAAATAGGCTCTTATACAGAAAGTAACGTAAGTTAGTTACTTTTTAATTCACATTGTTAGGCTTTCTTGCTGCTCTTTCTTTCTGTCTTTCTTCCGTTTCTGTAGCAAACAGAGCTAGCTTCCCCCTTTACTCCACCAATAACAACAGACTCACCACACAACTTCAAGTGCAAAGAGGGGGAATCCGCAAACCAGCTGTCGGGGGGAAAACGGCTCTTTTCCGGTCCCGGGTCTCACAAGAAAACCACACAGCAAGGAAATCCTTCTAATAATCCCCAATACGCGAAACAAACGCGGTATTCCTTTGTCAGTTTGCTCGCGTTGTTGGCTGAAAAACGGATAAATCCACTGTTTCTCTGCCTAAACGTCGAGGGGGAAAAAACGTAGTGTCGTGGTCGCGTTTGTCCAGCTGCACACTGCAGCCATTGGTTGGAATCTACGTCAGTCAACGCTTTCTAGCGATGCTATTGGCCCAGGCGGCCACACGCCCCGCCCCACCCCTCCATTCACGTAAGTAAACAAAATATAACCCATTTTTCTCGCTGCCCCTTTTTTGTAATCAATATGACCAGTTAATATTTGACAACGTGGCTGAACTAACTAGGCCTGACCTTTCTTTAACAGACGAGGCTCTAGTTGTGTGTTTGTTAAGGCTGTTAGGGAGGAGAAAGCGAGAGGACAAGAGGAGAGTAGCCTAAAAAGTACAGCAGATGAATTTAATATGAGTGTGAGCAGTGGCGTGCACATGCTTTTCAGGGGCGAGGAAATCCCCACCTTGTGCCTTATCTATTTCCATTACATAGGAGTCACATCTCTTTTTCAGAGCTAAAAATTAATTTTTACAGTCTTGAAGGATTGTTGAAATAGGCTACCCTCAGAGCAATGAAATAAATGAGAGTTGTATATCATCTGAAACTTTCTATTTTATGCCCCAATATGCTATTGTCTTCCTAAAAACATTAACCACTCTTCTAAAGACTCCAACCATCTGGATGAAGAAATATTCAGTCCGCTGCACAACATAAAAAAAGACAGATTGCGGCTGAATTAGCTGTAATGACATATCTCCATGCTCCTTTTTTTTGATACATAATTGTATTTATTTGATCATTGATCACTGACTATCACGAGTCAAAAGGAGCTTTAAAAGCACACTCCTGTTGCTGATCACGTGAAAAGTGAACCTGAAGAAGCCACAATGCAAAACGCGCTGTTTCCTCACAGATAAGTAATTGTGTATGGCTGAAGTAATAAGACGATTTAGACATTCCTGGTGTGTGCTGGAACTTTTGTTTCTTATATTGCTACGTCAGTGTGTATGAATTGATTAAATAATGGAAAGGAACATCAATATAGACAACTAACTAATAAAATTGCAGCAGACAGAATATTTTTTTATCCAGATGGTTAGAAGAGTCTTTGAGGATTATAGAAATACATTTAGAAATGCAATAAGTACAGCCCTCTTGTGTCTGTCTTTCCTAATACAGTAAAGTGATAACGTTATTTATTTATACATTTACTTAATATCAATGCATACATCAGTGCTTCTTGTTGGTACCCTGGAGGATTTTGTTATAATGACTTCAAAAGCTAATTTATAGGTATTCAAACAAATGTGCCCTCCCATTGGTTAAAGGATACAGCTTTAATATTTCTATGGCATAATGAGAAGCCATAGAAAACGAGATGAGAGACATTTTTTCTCAGTGTGTTGACAGTGTAATCCATCCAAGTACGGAAAATGGTAAGACAGGCTGTACCACTATGGCATAGCCTACAAGAAAGGCTGAAGGTGAGTTTATCCATTCTGTTCATTCAGAGCTGCCACCTCATTTGCATCAGAGCCTTTTATAGCTTCAGTGACTATTCTCTCTATTTTTGGTCAAAGTCAAAAACCTCACCTGATTCCATCATGCAGGTTTAGAGAGCTGCTCTCAATCAGAAACACTGCTTGGCATAAATAACACAATGACAGTGGCATGCACTGTATGTTGGTGTATGCAGAGATAGATTTAATGTTCCAGACTCACTCTATTTAACATGGTAGTAAACTGTAAGTTTAAATTTCTTGGTTTCATTTCTTAATTTAGTCATTCTCGGGTTGTGTTCTGAAAACGTATTGGCAGCACCTACTTATAATTGAGGCCATTCTTCATTAGCTTTTTGGCACCTAAACACGACTTTTCTAAGGCTGAATTGCAAAGAAGAGAGGGTGCATTACCCTAGAATCACAGTGGAGGGCGACTGTAACATACAGTGTGGTTGTTGGGCAGTATAGTGTGTCCACTGGCAGAAACATTATTATACACAACATTCACACCAAAGTTAAAGAGGGCAGGAAGGAAGATTTTTATTTGATAGGAGAGGAGAGTAGCCTGATTTGTTCTTGTTAACTTACCAGCCCTCAGCTCACAAAGATCACCAAATTAGGGTCTATTTTATGCACAATTTCTCCGTTAATGACAGGGCAGGTAAATGCCACATCTTTAGAGTTAAGCACTGTATACTCAATGGTCATTGAAAACAAGTGACTACACTGCAGATTCTTCCACGTACCTTGCACCACACCACTGCTTGGTCTTTATGTAGTTAACAGTCAGAGAAGCTCCACGTCACCGTAAACCATCACTGTAACAGATTTCCAGCTTGCTACATTATTTCTGCATTGTCTCAGCTGCATGCAAGATGCATGGCTGTGCGAATGTGTTGAGAAGGAGATGGGGATATTGAAATCAGTATTCAAGGACACCAGATGTTCCTTAGAGTGTCAACATAAATCTACAGTATGTGTGTGTGTCTGCAGTTGATTTATCCACACTGACCTGTTATACCTCTCCTTGGGAAACTCATAAAGGGCTGCAGGAACGGCTTGTTTCCCTGTGATCACACACACAGCACACACACACAAAATTTGTCGAACACATCTCGATGGCTTTAGCTGTGGTCTCTGCTCCATTCACACATAATAAAGACAGTTAGTGACGTCTTTAGGTGAAAAATAGTTTAATCTGAGACGCCTCATATTGCAGATTTAATATACAGCCCACACCCACATATATTGTCATGGGAGTGTCCAGCAATATTGTGCAACATACCAACTATTCTCCCACTCACTATTTAGTTATAGACAAAAGGAGGGACTCCACTTTAACTCTCTAACTTTTCCCCCTCTTTCCTTCTCCCCACTGTTGTTACATGACCCCCCCCCCCCCCCTTCTCTTTCTCCTTCAGTCCCTCTCTGCTATAAATTTCATCCTGTCTTTGCTATTGAATCATAAATCATAAATTCCCTTCCTGTACCTCTCTCTCTCCCTTGCTCTCTCTCTCTCTCCTTTATATTACACAATAGCCCAGACTTGATGTTAGAGGGCAGTCATGTTTAATATGTGTGTGTATGTGTGTGGGTGTGTATCTTCTACCCCAGCCTTTCCTGTGGCCCTGGGTCCCCACCCCAGGCTTCACCAGCGAGTTTGTCCAATTCCAGACACACATGCACGCGTACACACACTGGAACATACAACACACCCTCGCATGCACATGAGCAGGAAGTGGCACGTTAGCACACACTGAAAAGGTAAAATATTGCCCTATTATTTTGTGCACAAACCCAATATTGCTGCACGCATAAGTGCTTATAGTCCGAGGTCCTGTTAACACTCACCACTGAGGTGCTGTTAACACTCCAATGAGCAACAGGCCTACAGTATGTTCCATTTTAACAAGGACTTTGTTGAACATGGAAATATATTCCTGCGACACATTTGTTCCAGAAACCTTAAAGAAAACAAGAGGTCACACAGTACATGCAGATATTTCTACTTCACTCTCCCTCTAATGGTTCCCCTGTGTGTTTTACACTCGCATGTTCAGACTGTGGGCCCCTCGTGTGTTTAACATGTTTGCTTGAAAAATGGTGCAGAAAGTCATGCAGTACTTGTGCAAGAAGGTTTATTTTAGGAGAGGTTGTATAATTATTGCCACTTCATAACCTACAATACTATTCATGACCATTACTCATCTTGATGAAAGAAAAAGGAAGATAACATTTGCCAAATAGCATAAGCTTGTGCAGAACATCCATCACTGCTGTTTGAAAGGCCAAAAGATCACAAAACTCGAGCTTGACAGTTGATTATTGACACTCATCTAATCAATAGGCTGATGATGAGGTTTTAATTAACCATCCAGCCACGATTATCAATACAAGTAGTATACAATGAAAATTCAATCAGAAGTACAAAGAGTACAAAGACGATAATACATCAAATATATCAAATATTTAAAAAATATTTCAAATATATCAAAAATATGAAAAATACAGTTGTAAAATACATGACAGGAAACATTAACATGAAAAAAAACTATACAACTGTATATAACCCAAAAAGTATTAACAGAAAAATCTCCACACAATTGCATCTTATTTTTCTGTTAAAGGAATAGTTTGACATTTTCCAGAAATACGCTTAGTTACATGAGAATACTGATACTACTCTCCTGTCTGTACGGTAAATATGAAGCTTGAGCCACTTAGCTTAGCTTAGCATAAAGACTGGAAACAGGCGGGAAACAAGCTAGCCTGGCTCTAAAACAAATCTGCCTACCAGCACCCCTAAAGCTTACTAATTACACATTATATCTCATTTGTTTAATTCATACAAAAACCTAACATATGCATTAAAATCTTATGTTAAAGTTATAGTTCGACATTTTGGGAAATAAGCTTGTTCACTTTCTTGCTGAAAGTTAGATGAGAAGATATCACTCTCATGTGTGAGGGTAAATATGAAGCTACCACCAGCAGCCGGTTAGCTTAGCTTAGCTTAGCTTAGTTCATTAGTGAGCTTTAGAGGTTCAGGTAGGTGGATTTGTTTTTCTTTTGAACAGAGCCAGGCTGGCTGTTTCCTCGTTTCCACTCCTTGTGCAAGGCTAAGTTAGCTTGCCGCTGACTGTAGCTTCATATTTACTGTACAGAGACGAGAGTGGTACCCATGTTAGCATCTAAATCTCAGCAATAAATGTATGTTGTGGTTGACACTATGTAAATCTATGAACAAGATAATCCAACTAAACTGCCTTTACAATAAAGTAACTCCCAAAATTGTTGTTATGTGACTCTTTTGCATCAACAGTGTGGCATTTGATGCTGTCTGGAGGGGAAGTAGCAGGTTCTCATTCAGGCTGCGGTTGAGATTGTGGTCTATTTAGAGGAACTGGAGGAAGACCAGTGTCTTACAGTGTGTGTGTTTGCATGGACGCTTGCATGTGTATGTTTTGGGCGTGTTTCCGTTGCTCGAGGACATACAGGGTTCCAGAGATAATGTGGAATTCATGATAGGAATGCCGCACAGGGGTTCCTTCCTGTCACCTGACTCCATCACATCCTGTGTTGGTCTTCCTGTGTCTGGACCTCCAAGGAGATGGGTGAGGCTGCACCTAGACCCCAACTCAGGATCTGTTTCATAGTTTTGTGTCTCTGAGATGGAGATGATGGAGGAGCTTGACTGCGACCCCCTGGTGGGTTTAAGCAGGTCTAATGCTGATTAGGAAGAAGCTGATTGCCAAACAGAGGTGTCAGGCAAATGCCCAAAATTATGAAAAGCCCAGATTTGATAGCAAAGCTGTTGAAATGCTGCCACCCGACTGCTAATGTTAGTCATTAGAAAATTAACTGGAGCAAATGAATGCGGGCAAGGGATTAATTAAAAGGGATTAAACAAAGATAGATGCAAGAGAAAAAAGAGAAGAATGTCCTATAAAACTGAGAAGGGACAGATGTAGAAGAACAATAAAAGAGGCAATAAAGCGAAAGAAAGAAGAAGAAAGAGAAAGAGAGGTGATGGCAGGATCCATATGGGGCCTCTTGGTTTTTGGGCAGCAAGGGGAGACATGCCAGGTAATGGCTTCCAGACACACACACACACACACACACACAAACCCTAATTCGATTTGGAAATCTGACAGTACAAGAAGACTGAGTGTATGTGGATGTGTGTGTATATACCAGAGGCCTTTTTCTTTCACATACTCAAGAGGTCTGACTTCCTCTGCCCATTGGGAGTGGGGCCGGCTAGTCTCAGTGTGTGTGTGTGTGTGTGTGTGTGTGTGTGTTTTTACCATTAAACTGATTTTCATTAAAGGAATAGTTCAACATTTTGGAAAAATAGGCTTATTTGCTCTCTTGCAAAGATTTAGATGAAAAAATCGATACCACTCTCATGTCTGTGGGATAAATGTGAAGCTACACCCAGTAGCCCGTTCATGAGGGAAACAGCTAGCCTTGCTCTGTCCAAAGGCGACAAAATCCACCAATGAATGAAGTTCATCATTTGTTTTAGGTTGACCGAACACACCTGACTGCTTCCTGCTTTTGTCTGCAGTTAGAAAGTTGTACATTAATGTTATGAAAAGGTTAAGGGAGCAGCTGCACTAACAAGGAAAGAAAAGTTATAATGACAAAGAAGTGGAAGGAGACAAGGAGGATGAGATGAAAAGAGGAAGACAGGAAGAGATACTTAAACAGAGGAAGGATACATATGGAGGAGTGGGAGGGGAAAGAGAGGGCAAGATGACAACTGGGATACACCGCCTGTTCAGGAATACTCCACCTTCAGTCTCACACACACTTACACACGGCTATTTCCCAGTGAGGTAAATCCCCCAGCATTCCCCCACTATGTGCTGTCACAGCCCTCCCACTCCTGCAACTGTGTGTGTGTGTGTGTGTGTGTGTGTGTGTGTTTGTGTGCGCATGTGTGTGTCACCACTTTTCTCTGACATTCCTGTGCAGAGCGGAGAGGCGGTGAGCTCGGCTGCAGAGAGACAGAACTACAAATCCAACTCAGAACTTCAATAGGAAAAGCTGGGATTTTCTCAGAAGTGGAAGAAGAGAAGAATTGTCCTTTTCCTTCAGGCTGCAACTCATTTTTCTTCATCCATCACGTCTCACTGTGAGCTTTTCTAAACAGGGAATTTCAAATTTGGGAAATCTGCCTGCAAGTCAGCTGGGAAGTCTTACATCTTTAACAAGGGATTTCTAGAAAAGCATCCTCTTGTATCCAGTCACAGTTTCCTCCTATTCTTCTCTCCATCTCCCTCCCTGGAGGCGGATTCCAAACTTTGGAACTGCCGAACTCCAGAGTTTGGGATTACTTTTAGAGAGGCAAAAAAAGGACAAGGGCATCGTGTTGCAACAGCATACAAAGAGGTGAGTTAACATTCAAAGAAAGAAAACAACGGCATTTATAATTGTTGATGACATGTAGCAAATGTAATGTAGAACTAGTCGTTTGAGTTGTCCTATAGCTTCTGAACTATAAACTTGCATGTTTGTACTATTTTGCATAATGGTTCTGTTATTAACTGTCAAAGACAAAGCTGCATGATAAGGAAACTACTGAAGCCTGTCTTGCCAGTAATGTTTGCAAAACTCCATATGTCTCAAAATGAGAGCTCTATTGTTAATGGTGCATAAAAGTGGAGTGTGTTGCACAATCGGTCCCTAATGTAACATCTCAGGGGAGTTTGAGTTGCTTGTTCTGCTGATCCCCTGCTAGAGAGAGAGAGAGAAGTAAAGAATGGGTGCACATTGAGCTTAAAGAGATGACGGGATGAGAGAGAAAAAGCAGAAAGAAGGAAAGAAAAAAGTATGTGTGAGAGAAATGTGGAGTTTCATCCCCGCTCTGGTTTTATCATCAAACAGCAAAAGAACGCCAATGATGCACACATGCACAGGCACACAATGTTTCAGGCACATGCTTGAATAAATGCACACAGATGTTGCATGCATGTACGCAAAGAATGGATGTCAAACTAACTTATGGTCTCTCTTTAGCCCTCCTACTTTGTCAATCACACACACGCGTGCAGGCACACACAAGCACACGCACAGAAAGAGATTTAAACAAACACATCTTTGTTTCATTGCACTCATCTGTTTAGTTTGCTCTTGGCTCAGATCACAGACTGATCAAATGATTCCCAGGGCTGCAATACAATACACACACACACACAAAGTAGACACATCTGCAGGAGGACATACAGTCAACATAGAGACAACTCACTAATTAGGATTATTAGGATTATTATGAATATTACACACACTCATATATCATACATACAGTTGAAACAGTGGATACACTCCATGTCTTTCTCTCGTGTTTCGTGCACACACATCTTCTCATTCTCTCGTCTTCCATAGTTCATTTGGAAAACATTCTGGTTCATAAGCTTACACTCAAAAGCTTCCCCATGCAGCCAGCCCAATGCAACCAGTCATTGTTATAGACGCTTGGAGCAAGAAGTTCAAGTGTGCTGTGACAGTTGCTGAAAGATGGTTGGGGTGTGTCTACTTCACTTCCCCTCCTTGGCTGGTGAATATCTTTGGTGTGTCCAAAATGACACCCTATTCACTACCTAATGCACTATATTTATTTTACGCCATTTTATTTGAATTCTGAATTGTCAGTGTAAAATATGCGCTACACCTGTTAGTGATGGAACAAAATGACAATGATTCATTAGTGTCCCTAATTTTTTTTTTTGTGTAGACTATTGACTATTATTTATATTCATTTTGTAGGAAATGGTGAATGGAGGAACCAGGGAGTGATTTTGGACACAGCACTGGTCACAACTGCCTATCTCTAACCACTGAGCTATCTTTCTCCATTTTATTGTGCTTGTTTATGTGCCGTATAAGATGATTGACATTGGCATCCATTTGTAAAGTCTGCCCATAGGAATTCATTATTTAAAGCTGCACTAATTCATATTTTTATCAACATAAAATTATCACAGGTATCTGCAGTTCCTCTCAGCTCTATGGAGTGTTTCTTTTAACTCATTGTTTTGATTTATGGCCCGCAACTTTACTTTTTGTGGTTCACCCTTATCTACCTCGTTTCCAGCTGCAGCAGGCAGCTGTTTTTAGCTAAAAAGCTTTGATAAACCTACAGTACGCTACCTGCCCAGCACCAAACAGCAGACAGACAAAGTTAGCAGCTGGCTAGTGAACATAGTGGAACATTTAGCAGCTAAGGAGCCAGATTAATGTTGGTGTTCGTGTGTTTCTCTGCAGACCCTGGCTCCTGTAAAGATGGCTGACGTGGCGCAGCCAGACCCCAACAGCCTGCAGATACCCGGTGAGACACACATACTGTTTATACACATGCTTCATTACTATGGAAACCTGGTCAAAATGACTCACTTCTCTCTCTTTATCTTTTGGAACGTGAACACGCTGACTTTTCCATGCCACTCTCCCACTTGAGAAAATTACTCACATCATTTTCCAGTCATTCCAGTTCATTTCAAATATTCAATCTCACATCTAGAGAGCTTCAGGTCAAGTGTGTTTACACCCTAACTCACTCATCTCCACAGTATACAATAAGGTGTTTTCTGCATGTGTGCATGTATGTTAGTATCAGCAGTTGATGACAGTCCAATGATGGGTCTTTCCTTGTGATAAGAGAGTTTTCCCTTGGCTGCATAATGCTTCAAACACAGAGATTGTTTGGCTATTCTGTTCATTTTCCAGTGGAGTATGTGTGCTGCTTTTCCAATGTTGAAAACGTTTTTAATAGTTAGCCACCACTGTATATATTTCTCTTTCTCTTCTCTTCTCCATTAATTCCCAGGTGATAATTTATCAGTCCCTTCGTCGCCTGCCACAGCTAGAAATGACTGCAGCATCACACCCCTCACACCCTCACCCTCACCGGTAACCACACACACATTCACCACAGAGACTCCTACACACCCTTTCCTCTTTCTACTTATTTTCTTTATATAGAGCTTATATAAACACAACCTGTAAACCCACATCCACTTCTCACTATTATTAGTGGCTTATAATAACACTTACACACAGTTTAAAGTGAAGTGTAGACTTAAAACAAGTACCCAATAAAGACTACAATCTTATATTTTGGCAAGTATTAAAGGAGGTGAGGAGAGGAGAAAAAAGAGTATAAGGAAGTCCATAAAAAACAGTTTCTGATTTCCAAGCCAACCTGCTAATTCTATGCTGTTTCCACTCATAGAAACTAGTTATTACTGAGATGTAAGAGACATTGGTTTAAATGCCACCCACGCTTCCTTTCCAGACAGAAATGATAGCGCACATTAGCCTATTCACTCTTTGGTATTTGTAGATAATCATGAGGATTTCTTCCTTTTGGTGTTGAACTATAAACAAGACTAAGAGTCTACAGCCATGTTTTCACCTTATGATGGCGCTAGATAGAAAAGTTAAGGGATCACCAAAGTTTTTCCAAGTCATCCTGAGGGGAACTTGAGTGTCTGTACCCTCTATGTTACAAAAAACAAAAATATGAACCTCATGGTGGCATTAGAGGAAAGGTCAAGGGATCACCAAAGTCAGTAGGCTTCATCCTCTGGGCCCACACGGCTAGTGTGGCTAATAAAAAAGAGGAAGGTGGTGAATGAGCACAGAAGTGATTATGAGGAGTTCTTCTCCTATAAATACCAGCAACAAAACACACACATCTCCCTCTCTCTCTGGCCTTCTTGCTCTCTCTCTCAGAGGGTGGAGGTCAGACCCAGGATGTCCTGTCCGTTCTTGGTTGTCGTGGCGATAGACTTTGGGACGACCTCCAGTGGCTATGCGTTCAGCTTCACACAGGACTCAGAAGCCATACACATGATGAAGTAAGAGTCTGTGTTTGTTGTCTTCAATTCTATTCTATTATATTATATTCTACCCTTGACAACTTTTTCCTCCAATCCATGCAGGCGCTGGGAGGGTGGCGACCCTGGAGTGGCCAATCAGAAGAGCCCGACGTGTCTGCTGCTGACTCCTGATTTGCGGTTCCACAGTTTTGGATTTGCAGCACGGGACTTCTACCACGACCTAGACCCAGAGGAGGCCCGGCACTGGCTCTACTTCGATAAGTTCAAGATGAAGATCCACAGCACAAGTGTAAGAGTAGTTGTGACAGAAAGTCAGTTTTACATAATACATCCAGACTAAAATGCTATTTTTACATATTTAGATCAATTTATTAGTCATGAGAAGTACAATTCAGCCAGTGAAAACAGTTGTATAATGTATTCTGTGATCGTGGAGGAACTTTTTAAAGTCTGATATAATAACCCTGATGATGTCATTGTGATGTCATCAGGGTTATCACGGCTTAGACTCGAGACCTAAAATGATCACAGAGAACCTACTTTACAAACTGGCGGTGTTGAGTTTGAGAGACATGGCTGTTCCCAGGCAAGGAGAAGAAACACTATCGAGTTGCATTGTGGGAAGTGTAGGATCCAGTGTTTTGGGAGCCTGAACCACACTGGGGATCAAACATCAGGATATCTTGGCCTCTGCTACTTCAATTTTGACCATTATTTTTTTTTAACTCTGTCTCTCGCAAGTCTCCCGACTTTATGAAAGTGCAATACTAAATTGCTGGAGTACCCCTATAAGGCTTTAAGCATCAGAAAGATGACTTGTCCTTGCAGCAGTGTTTCAGCAGTTGTGGCTGTGTTTGCTGCAGGACCTCACCATGGAAACAGAGCTGGAGGCAGTCAACGGTCGGAGGGTCAGGGCCATTGAGGTGTTTGCACACGCCCTGCGCTTCTTCAGGGAACACGCTCTAAAGGTACACTTTATGATTGCAGTACGGTGCCCCATGGTGGACATGTTTACACACTGTTTATATGTGTGTGATTTTTTTTTATTTGCTTTGATGACAGCTCATATTTTGAGTTCAATTTTAAGGCTTTTAACAAAGAAAGTGTTTCATTGATCCTGTTTTAGGAGGTGAAGGACCAGTCGTCATCAGTGCTGGAGGGCGAGGAGATCAGATGGGTAATCACCGTCCCCGCTGTGTGGAGACAACCTGCCAAACAGTTCATGAGAGAGGCTGCATACCTGGTAGGAACACACACACACACACATTAATAAATCCGTGCAGAGAGCGATAGATATGACTGGCTGAAAGAGGCTGCAAACTTAAACAAAAAACCTATCAACATACTTGTTACATTAAATACAAAGTATACGCTTTTAAATCAGCCAAAACTATTCTGCAACTGTACAAAGACATCACCTAAGCCAGGAGGGTTTACGTCCAATACATCTCTGGATCCATCCATCCATCCATCCACGTACATAATGTATACATGCACTGTCAAATGAAAACTATGCTCTATATCTCATTATCTGATATTTTTGTTGCTTGATGGCTTGAGAAAATTCTTGTACATCGTAGGCTTTGATTTATGAATTGATTTGTGGTGTCGTTTTTTTTTTTTTTTTGTTTCTTTTGCTATGTTTTTTTAAAAATAATTGTTGTGTCTTTATCTTACCTCTTTTTTGTGCTGCTTGAATACCTCATTTCTCCCCTGGGAATAAAAAAAGTTTTCTCTTTTCTTAAAAGACCCTCTAAAGACCCACTGAATTACCAAAAATACATTTTCATTAAGCTTAAAACAAGGCTGTTTTTCTTGTTGCATGAAAAGTTGACATTTCGGAGGCGATGTGACAAAGTGTAGTCATCACTATAACTATAACAGTTCATGTTGTAGGACTGAACTTTTCAAAATCAGATACATACACACAGAGGATGATGGTTGACTGTGTGTGTGTGTGTGAGAGAGAGAGATAGAGAGAGAGGAAGAACAACAGGGAGATGGAAAGAAAGGCAGCGTATAAAGCATGAGATAAAGGCTGTCTGATTAATGTTCCCATGGAAGATCACTTACTATACACACACACACATACACACACACACACACACACACACACACTTACACACATACACATGGAGATCATAACGCTGCACTTTTGCCCCTATCCTCCCTGTATATCTTCCCACCAACACACACACACTCCTCCCACTGTACGTGTTACAATGACTTGTAGGAAGTGTGCATTCATAGACAAGAATGCAGGGGGTCCTATCACAATACAATACATGAGAATGGACCGACCTGTATGTGTGTGTGTGTGTGTACTTGTGCAGTATGCAATAGTTCATGGGAAATATTGTGCAACCTTTTATTTTTAATGTCATGCTTTCCTCATTCTCATTCTCTCTCTGTATGATTTTCTCATTTTTACACACACACACACACACACACACACACAAGCAGATCAATTTGTTAACCATTATCTTTCATCTGCCCTTCACTCACCCGGGAACATACATAAATGCATACACACTATCTCATGCACACGGACATATGTACACATACACACACCCTGCGCCATGGCTCCTAGCTTGAGGCTGTCGGGGTGTGTGTGCTTCCTGCTCCTGCCGATGATGTCATCAGAGGTGAACAATGAGGGAGACCGGCGTACAAACACAGGAAGTGGTGTCCAGACCCCCGCCCTGCACACACACACACACACACACACACACCATTCCAGCCACTCAACTTTGCTCCCAATACATCAAGAGTAATACTTATATACCAACTCTCCTCTGCCCTCCTAATGGCACTTAGTATAGGTATATATACACCAAAGCATGTATGTCTAAAAGCTTGATGGATTTCTGAGAACTGCTTTTTTCAATACCAGTATGTGGAACTTTCTCTGTCTCTTTTCTTTCTCTTATTCACTCCCCAAGTATCTCAATAAAATCAAGGATTGCAGGATAATAAAATTCTGCGTGTAAATGTTTCTCTCCCTCTCCGTCTCTCTTGTCTCCTCCAGGCTGGTCTGGTGTCTCCCGACTGTCCCGAGCAGCTCCTCATCGCTCTGGAACCCGAAGCTGCGTCCATCTACTGCCGTAAGCTCCGCCTCCACCAGGTGATTGACCTGAGCTTGCAGCCAATCACAAACGGCCTGGATCTTGAAGGGTCCCGGCCCTTCGACTCCAGCTTCAGACAAGGTAGTGAAGAGAGAGAGAGAGAGAGAGTGTGTGTGTGTGTGTGTGTGTGTGTGTGTGTGTGTGTGTGCACTTTTTTCTGCGTGTGTCTTCTTGTAGACTTTGTCATTAGCATAAGTATGAAACCACACTGTGTTCCTGGAAATGTTGTTGTTTCATTTCACTCGGGAAATGTGGTTTTTGCAAAGGATGGCATGCGTTTGTGTGTGTGCATGTGTGAAAGAAAGAGAGAGCACTGAGGGTAAAGCTCGTGGTTTTGCCTCACATTATTTTGCATTTGTGTATGTGTGTGTGAGGTTGCATGACTTTGCAGTTGTGTGTGTTTGTGTGTATGTGTGTGTGGGGGGGGGTGTACGCGGGCCATATGTGTCATGTAGAGCAGACAAATAAAAACATTCTTCTAGACTGTGAAGTATTCTGTATCTTACATGTAGTTTGTGGCAACATGGCAATGCTTTTCAATTCATTATTCTGAAATGGGAGAAGTTATTTCATTTTCTGCATAGGCAACATCAGGTGACTGGCAGTTAGAGCACAGCATGGGCATTAAACCCTTCTGGTTGAATCATCAGTACAAAAGATGAGAAGCTGTGTTACAAAATATCTTGTTCTTTGATTTAAAGTCAAAGGTACAAACCTGTGCTCATAAAAACACAAGGCGAGAAGTTAACTACGACTTCAACGGTGCAATGGGTTTAAAAATTCTGTTGCGTGTGCAACAAAAGGTGAGCTGAAGCTAAAATGTACTCTTTGTACAAAACCTCATACGTCATTCAGTACTTTAAATCCATTCACTTTCAGATTCTCAGTCACTTTTGGACTTCTGTTCACAATTGCAATGAGGAAGCATTTTGAATTTGCTACAGCTCTGATTTGAGTCTTTTTCTATAGCACTTTATAGCACCTGGTGGCAGCGCAACAAGCTGTAAACACAACACTGACATATTATCAGGTTTCTTTCAAGTTGATTTGGCGAACGTGTTAGCATCCAGAAGATGCAGAGCAACATTAGCATTAATTTGAAGTTGGGTTTCTGGCCATCCAAATAATGTAAGTTCAATATCCACACATCTTTTAGCTCTGTTTTGGTCTCCAATCTCAAGGGAAATATCTGGCTCATTAAATGCTAAATGGGAACTGCAGCTGTGGGTGATAATTCCCTCTGTGGGTTTGGGTTAAGCATAGTTTTTTGACCCATTGTTAATAAAAAAAAAATTGAATAGTGCAGCTTTAAAAGAAAACTTTCAAATGGGAATTTACAGTGGGGAAAAATACTTCCAGAACCAGCAACTTTTCAACATAAAAGGAAAAAAGTGACGACATAAAAAAAGTTAAGTTATTGTCACAACTCTACATTAAAGCTGCGTTGTTGAAAACATTTGCAGCAGCTACAGGAAAACGCCACTAACATGCAGCAGAGGAACAAAGAGCGGTTTCAGGCTGGGAAAGGGGAGACGGGATGCATAATTCAGCGAACGAACATGCCGTCCAAAATCCTCTGCACAGGCCAACTTATACATATGCAGTCAGTGACACACGCACAACTCACACACAAAGACACACACTAAACACAGGATATTGTAATTGGAACAAGGTGCAGTGAGACCATGATCTCACCCCCCTCCTGGCCTGTCATTCTCCCTCTCCTTCACTCACATTAATTTTTCTTTCTTTTCCCCCTGTATTTCTAGCGTTTGCTCCCTCTCTAACCTTCTTTCGCCAGGTCGTACGCTTTGCAAGGACTCTGCAGACACAGCCCACCACACAAACAGGCATACAATATTTACACACACACACACACACACACGCACACTTGGCATCACGGTCATGATTTCTTTACTATCTTTAGCTTTTTCTTCCACCTCATTTCGTCTCCAAAGATAGCACAGGGGAGTCATTAACACACACACAAACACACACACACGTACATTTTCTTTTCTGCTGTTCCAAATAGTTGCAAATGGTTTCCAGACTTGCATTTCATTCACCACCCCCATACAAAGACACACACTCACACACACGCACATACATTACCTCCTGCGTCATCCAGGCCCTTAAAACAACTGTATTTGCTTTCAAGAGAATGTAGCCATTGTTGCTCAATAAGTTTCTAATCTTCTTCTTCAATCTTTCTTTTTCTTTTCTTATCCTGTCACAAATCTCTTTTACCCTTCTCTTATTCTAATTTTTGTGGTGTGTAGTACTCCTGGGGTGTGAGGGAACCTATAGTAAAAACCACTTTTACCTAAATTATACAAATACTTCACCCCAAGACTGTCAAACCTATGACTTACTACACACACACACACACACACACACACACACACACACACACTTTTACATCAGGGCCACAGCTTCCCCACAACCCTGCCAAAGAGACAAAAATATTACCTTTTTTCTAACATCCTCTTTTTGCTTCTTTGATCTGCAACAATTTCCCATCTTAAAGCCATTATGTCTCATTTCATGGGTTCACATGCACGTATGGAGGAATCTAAGTGTGTATGTGCTCTGTCAAATAGGCTGTTGGGTATTTTGTATTTCTGTCAGCTGTGTTTGAGTGCGCTCTGTTTTTATTGGCCTCCGTCCATACTCTTGACCTGCCAGTCAGGCGGTTTACATGTCGTGAACGAAGCGAAAGTTGAGATGTGAGAGCGTTCTTCATTTCAAGCAAATTGCCCCTGTCATACAAAAACATTATGACTCTGGTTTTGGTATGTTTTTCTTGTTTTACTTAGATTCAAAGACTTCATACTATTCGTTGGGTAAATGTCATGTCCTCATGGGTTATGAAACTTGTTTAAAACTTACTACATGTCGTATAAATTAAAAACATTCATCTTCATTTGGTTGAAAGTGAGGCCAGTTTGCATTGAGCATTAGTTAAACACAAGCTTTAAGTGTCTGACCCCACAGTGTGTTTATACAGAAAGACAAAAAAAAAAGTTTGCTGGCAGTGCAAGGTGGTGAAAGGTGGTGATGGCTCTTGGGGCTCACAGCTGGAGAGAGTCCATAAAAATTCTTATTGAATTATTTTATTTAGAAAAGGGGGGCCCAGAGCAATATTTCCGGGGGACAAGAACCCCTACCTACTTGTGAAAATGTCGTAAATATGACATTTAACTAACTATGACTCTCAAAAAAAAACAAAAAAAACATGAATATAGCAAGTTTGCAAGTAATCTAAAATGTGTCATCATCCCTCAATAAAGTCAAGAAAGATGTCAACCAAAACTGTCAATCATAATGTCTGGTTGTCTGTGACTGCTTATTTTCTTCACTGTGAACTGATTTAATGACGTGCATGTGCAACAGAGATTGTATCCAAATATCACAGGTTTGAAAACTGGAGAATGTCGCGTACCTGTGTGTATTTAGCATTTGTGCGTGTTTGTTGCAGCGAGGGAGCAGCTGAGGCGATCCAGACACAGCAGGACCTTCCTGGTGGAGAGTGGAACAGGAGAGCTGTGGTCAGAGCTGCAGACTGGTAAGACTGTGTGTGTGTGTGTGTGTGTGTGTGTGTGTGTGTGTTTGAGAGAGACAGACAGACCCCACATGTCGGAGATACTGATGATTTTGACTTTTAACCCCACCAGGCTGACTATGAGAAGCAGACACACCTACTTTCTAATAACTTTTCCCTCCTGCATATCATCACCTCCCTCTGCATTCACTGTGGTCTTTTTTCAGTTCTGCATGGTTACTGTTTTCACACATTATCTACAATATCTGCACTTTTAACAGGGCCTGTTTCAATTGGTGTATTAAAAAAACTGAATGTGGCTTCAACCAAATTTTGTCCCTGGTTTGGTTTCTGGCCAGTCTTAATATTTTAAGAAAAAAGTCTAAATGTTACAAGAATAAAGTCCAAAAAAAGTCATAATTTTACAAGAACGGGGTTGTAATATTATAATAATAAAATTATGATATTTTTTGAAAAAACCAACCATCACTCTAAACTACCAAACACAACTGTTATGAACAACAAAATTTACAATCCACAGGGTCAAGTTTGGTCTGGGATGATAAAATCATACCCATTGACAAACAAACGCACCCAGTTCTGTTTTACACACAGCCTTTTCTTTCTGTTGAGCCATGACAACAATCTGAGGAGCCACGCGTCCCTGCTGACCCTTTCTGCTCCCTTTCCTGTCCACACACACACACAGGAAGGACCCAGCCCGTGGGACTCTCTGGCTCTGCACTGTAAAATAAACCAAAGGAGTAGAAACCCTGTTTTATCCTCCTCCTCTCTCCTTTTCTTCTCTCATCCTTCCATACATTTTCTTTTAATTTTGTTTTCTCACTCACTCATACTGCCTCTCTCGTGCTCAGGGTGTGGTCAGCTAAACTCTTATCGCTGAACATTATCATAAACACACACAAACACACTTGCCGAGAGAGCGCAGCAATCACAGATGCCTGGAGGTTGTTTATGTTTGAGGGCCTGCTGGTTGAAGAGTTTCAGGAGAAACACACACACACACAAGTTTTTTTTCTCGTTTATCAAAAGTAACAGATTTTATAAAAACGCTAAATGTTTCCAGGACACTGCAGGTATTAAAACTGTGTGTTTGTGCACTTTGTGTGCAGGTGACAGGTATATTGTTGCAGACTGTGGAGGAGGAACAGTTGACCTGACAGTCCATCAGATCGAGCAGCCACAGGGAACACTCAAAGAGCTCTACAAGGCTTCAGGTACAATCTGCTAAAAACTCAAAAATAACCACATTTCCTGCAGTTCCCAAAGCTGTGTTTTTCTTCTAGGCGGTCCGTACGGTGCCGTCGGAGTAGACCTGGCCTTCGAAGCCATGCTGTGCCAGATCTTTGGTGAGGACTTCATCCAAAGTTTCAAAGCCAAGCGGCCGGCGGCCTGGGTGGACCTCACCATCGCATTCGAGGCGAGGAAACGGACGGCGGCGCCGGGCAGGGCCAACGCCCTCAACATCTCCCTGCCCTTCTCTTTCATCGACTACTACAAGAGACACAGGGGCCAGAGTGTGGAGGCCGCCCTGAGGAGGAGCAAGTGAGTGTGGGCTGGGAGCAGTTTGATTAAACAATGGATTGATTTAGTGTATCTGTAACAGTAAAGATGCAAACTCTCTCCTCTGTGTGTGTGTGTGTATGTGTGTGTGTGTGTGTGTCAGTATGAACATAGTGAAGTGGTCGTCCCAGGGGATGCTGCGGCTGACACAGGAAGCCATGAACGAGCTCTTCCAGCCCACCATCATCAATATTGTCAAACACATTGGTGAGAAACACACAAAGATACGTGTGCAGACTACAGGGTTGCACACATACACACACTGACATGCAAATTAACAGTATACTGTATATGGACAGATACAGTAGGCACCCAAAACTAATTATTACACCTCTTTTCTCTTCTTTCCTTTTACATTCTCCTTATTACAAGTCAGTGTACCATCAAAATGATTTTGAAGCTGTTATTTTGAGGTAAAATAGTTGCATAATGTTGCTTTAAGTGAGATACTTCTGAGTCTGTGTCACTTAGATTATACATTCTAGTTTGCTTGTAAATGGGCAGCGTGAATCTAAACGGTACAAAAGGACAAAAATACAACATAGTACACTTTTCAACTATGGCTCAGACCAAACAAAACAAACTATAGGCAATGGCTTCCTTAGTATCCCTATTCTAGATGATGGTGCCCTTATTGTTTTTATAGCCTTGTCAAGACAGAACTAAGGCAGAAAAATGGCGAGTGCCTGTTTTAAATCAGTCACATTCCAGTGGTAGACTCAAAACCAGGAGACTGGTTTTGTAGCATTTAAATTTGCTGACCTTTGTTGGATCGCCATAGACAAAGAATGGGTTTCAAATGTATCAAATTATAGATGTACCAATTGTAGCTGATGGAAAGGAAGCAGACATCAACATTCCCCCATGAAACATCCAGTCATAGTACGCTTACTGTGCCTCTCCTCCAGATCCTTCTTTTCTTGATTCACTTATTTTCCTCCCTAATATTTCACACAGAAACTCACACTTTGCTCATACACTCCAATGGAATGAAATGATTTTAAAGATCTTCCTCCTTTTTCTCCTCTGACAGAGGAGCTGATGGCAAAGCCGGAGGTGCGCGGTGTGCGTTTCCTCTTCCTGGTTGGTGGTTTTGCAGAGTCGCCCATGCTGCAGAAAGCAGTCCAGAAAGCACTGGGGCGGACGTGTCGCATCATCATCCCCCACGATGTTGGACTGACCATACTGAAGGGTGCCGTGCTCTTCGGGCTGGATCCCACTGTGGTGAGTGCTCAGGAAGACCTGTTACCCCCGTTCCACCAATGCAAACCTAGTGCTAGTTCTGGGCTGGTGCTAGTGCTGGTTCAGAGTTGGTTCAACTTGCGAACCTTTGAAGAAGCAGTTTGCTTTTTGGTTGCTCGTCATGATTGCTATGGATGGCGACTACGTTCGAGAAGAAAGGTAATTACCTAACACGTTTTGATTCTTATTAGCACTGAACGTAAGTTTAAGTTGGTCTTGTTGGGCACGATAATCCCACCCCCAGCCCCTGACGTAAGCAGTTCTTGGTTCTAGACCAGCAAAGTGCTGGTGCCGCTCTGGAACCAGTTTTCCTGGCTGAGAGCCGGTTCTTTGGCTGTCGAAACTCGAAGAACTGGTTCGAGATTAGGTACCGGCTCCAAACCGGTCCTCGAACTGCCTTGGTGGAAAAGGCGTATGTTAGTCCCGGAGTAGCTCTTTGACACATGTTCTAACTTACTCTCTCTTACAGGTCAGAGTGCGTCGATGCCCGCTAACCTACGGTGTTGGCGTCTTGAACCGGTTCGTGGAGGGACGCCACCCTCGTGACAAACTCCTCGTCAAGGATGGTCGCGAGTGGTGCACAGACATCCTCGACCGCTTCGTCTCTGTCGACCAGTCGGTGGCTCTGGGCGAGGTCGTGAGGCGGAGCTACACGCCTGCTCGTCTGGGCCAGCGGAAGATCATCATCAACATCTACTGCAGCGCGACGGACGACATCACGTACATCTCCGACCCTGGGGTCAGGAAGTGCGGGACGATAACTTTAGACCTACCGGAACCATTACCACTACCAGGAGCAGTGGGAGGAGCAGCAGGAGGAGCCCCAGAGAGAAGAGAGATCAGAGCGACCATGCAGTTCGGAGACACGGAGATCAAAGTCACAGCCGTTGACATCATGTCTAACCGCTCCGTCCGGGCTTCCATAGACTTCCTGTCTAACTGAGGAGGAGGAGGAAGTGGAGACGACGATTGGAAATAACTGAAATAACTGATTTCGGAAAAAGCGGTACTTTGGGAGTGGGCGACATGTTTTTTTTTTGGAAAAAACAGGACCTTTGCATTCTAAGAAGAAACTCATATCCTATAATTCAGGCGTTTACGCTTTACTCAGAGTAGAAAAAAGATCATGAGAGGAACATTTTTTAGAACTCTCCAGCCTTCACAAGTACATACACCTTTAAAAAGTGTCAGTGTCTCCTCAACTGAAGGGTAGGGTGCCCTCTCTGTACAGGAAAGAAGAAATGAATTTTTTCAAGTTTGTCATGTCATACCATATAATGCTGTCAATGGCATTTTCTACCCAGAAAATATTCAGGGGAACACTTGTGTGAACTCTGTGAAAGCGAATGCAAGCTGGTGGCCGAGTACACGTCCCTGCTGCAACGAACAGATACCTTCTAATAATACAACCTGTCCGAGAACTATTTCAACTTTTGTAGACAGTTTGTTACCTAGACTCTGCATAAAGCATTATACTACCTAGAGTAAAACTCACTCATTGTAATTATTAAATATGAAGTCTGTTGACTTTTCCCTCATATAATGAATTACACACAAGTGCTGGTCTGATACCTCATTTAAATCCTATTTTACTATCCATATATGCAATATTGATACAGCTACCTGAACTGCAGCTTTGTTTATCTAATGTGACTATGATTGTGCGCCACCTAGTGGTGAAAAGACTGAACTACAAACTGAAAAAGCTCCCTGCATGCATTAAAACACACCTTCACTAGGAAGGGCTGTGGTATTATTATAAAGTACGTCACTATTCTCATTCAGGTGTAGTGTTAAGTATCGGTAGTGTTTAACAGTTCAGGACAATAGTTGTTTTTTTTTTGCAAATCAGGATGAGAGCTTTATCTGTATAACAAGTTTTTTTTCCAGATTATTCTCCACTCGCATACAAAAATGGGACAATCAAACCCACCTGATCCGATGGGAGCCTGTTGATTTGGGCAGAAATCAAGCTTTCACATTTGACATCAAAATCTTAACTCAAGGTCCACTTTCTAGCCTTCCCCATTGCTTTCAATCCCCTCTCTCGGCCTTCCTCCGCAGGTGGAGTTTGCTCAGATGTTATGGAGATGGCTCAGTTGTCTTCACTAGACGTTACCATGTTAAAACGTGACTGAAGATCCATACAACTGAGCTGTCACTGAGTAAACTCCATCAGCTGAGGAAGACAAGCTAAATGCAGTTTAAAGCTCTGGAAAAATCTGACAAGTAGACCTTGAGTTAAGATTTCTTTTTTTTTTTTTGTCTAACTAGTTTCTAAGGTCGAACTTTCACGGTCAAGCTTCAATGTGTCACCCAACTGTAGTAAATCCAGTAAATAGTTAATCTATTGATTACATCAAAAAAAGGTCAACTTTCCCACCTGCCGACATCCCGTGGTCACATCTTTTTTTATGTTGTGCATGATGTAATAAACTGTATTCATGTTTATGTTCACGTAAAGTAACAAAAAGATTAAGAACCACTGTACCATCCAACATCCAACATGTCGACCCAACCTTGTTTCTTTTGAGTTCTTCCCAGTACATTTTCTTTGAAACTGCACTGGTTGCAAAATGATATAAAGAGCATCATCTTTACATTATTCTATTTATATGATCCATGCCCATACATCTTACACTAAAAAAACCCACTTGTTCCATTTTCCCACAGCAATACGATGCTTTGTTTTTCCTATATAAAGATGATAGACCACTTCTTCTACAGTACACCTGCCACTGATATATCGATGCATCAGGAAACACCCTTGACCAGATGTTTAAAATAACACACATATGGACAGCCAACAGTTCGATTTCAGCTGTGAATTTATTGATAAGAGTGGTCCAATAAATAGTTTCACACAGCGTAAACAATGAATGGTTCAGAACTGCTCGACATCCCATCAGTGCTTTGTTTTCCATGTTACACATCAGTTTGTCATATAACACAAAACCAGATTAGAAATTATGGAACAGCTCCACAACTACAGGTGACAAAGAAAACACAAGAAATGTAAGCCATCTTTGACAAAGTCGAAAGAATCTGTCTTGAAATTGCAAGATGAACTTCTCCTTTTCCCCCTCGTTTGTTTCACTACACCTGCCATTTGCAATGTGTCTGTGACTGGTTACAACACCTCATTTTATCTAGAATTTAAATCCAAATACAGGTCAAACACGCCAAGGTACATTCAATGTAACAATTATATTATTGAATGTAATAATCATTAAATATAACCTGACTGATACTGAAGACTCAATCTTCTATCTGCATTTGGATTTAAATGCCAGTTTAAAATGGGGTTTTGTTCTTGCTTCCTCTTAGTGAGCATGGGGTCTCCCGCGGCCTCTGCCCCTGCCAGCGCCACCTGGGGGTCCATCCATACTGCTGCGTGGGTTCTTGATCGTCTCATCGACTGACAGGATGAGACAGGCTGCCTCTGACGCCGCCGTCAGAGCATTGATCCGCACGATGGATGGCTCCCAGACGCAGGCAGTGAAGTTGTCTGCAATGTCCTCGTTGTTGATGTCCACACCGTACCACATACCACCCTGCAGTGAAACAAAGTTGACTTTATTTCCCCTAAAACTACAGGCCATAAAGAGCCCTTCTGCCAAGTGCTTTATTCAAAGTAATGCGTATGTGTTTCATTTCCTACCTGTGCGTGTTTGGCGCGCAGTTTGTTCAGGATGTTGGTGGCGTCAAAGCCGGCGTTGTCACACAGCTGTCTGGGGATGATCTCCAGGGCCTTGGCATACGCTCCAATCAGCAGCTGCTGTTTTCCAGGGATGGTCCTGGAATAATCCCGCAGGTACTTGGACAGCTCCATCTCTATGGCTCCTCCACCCGCTACAATGGAGTCATTCTGGGAATGGGTTAAGTACAGTCAGCTTATTGCTGTCAGTGTGCACAGATGGGCTGACAAATTAACGTATTGTAAAGATCAACCAACCCATTTGGCTTTTCCAACTCGGAAAAGTGTTACAGGAGTCAGATCGGCTACGCTGATTTAAAACCACAGGACTGAACCAAATTGTGTGTCAAATTCACCAAATATTAAATGGATTTGGGGCAAAATTCAAGAGTCTTTGTAACGCACCACTCTCCTGCAGGGTTCCCGAATCACATTCCTAGTTATCCACGTCCCCCCAAAGAGACTCCACCATGTAAAACACAGGCTGAAATCTCAACATTATGCCAAACATCCAGCAGTACCATAAAATGTGACAGTGGCGCCCCCAACCTCACTACTCGCTTGAGGCAACAATAAGAGTGCTGAGGATAACGTTAACGTCAAGCTTTAGCAGCTAATGCTAACCCAACCAACTGAAACTCTGCCTGGTCGAAGGCAACAACTCAAACAGAAAGTTGCTTTATTCACATGAAATTGCACCCATGTAGCATTGTTGAACATGCTGGATTATTCTGGCCATGGAACCAAGATGTACATACCAGAATGGGCATCATTGGCCAATTTCTTTTTTTAAATTTAGCTACAGCCAATCAAAACTCACTTTAATTCATGTACAATGTAAAAAAAAGTCTGAATCAAATTTGAATCTCACTGCTTTGTATTAAATATGCTACAAGTTCACATTAATTTTGCATCTGCAAAAACTTCAACCAAACTGAAGAACTTGCAGATCACTTTACACAAATGAATGACTTCTGAATTCTTCTAACAACTCCACACAACAAGTCATATAGGTGGAATGAACAGTAACACAGTGCTGTTAATAAATATGTAACAGTGTGTACTCCTAACGGCTAGATGTAATGAGTCTTCTTGCACTCACTTGTAAACATGCACACATACACTCCATGTGTCAACTGACCTTGATGGCTCTGCGTACAATCATGATGGCATCATGCAGCGACCGCTCCGTCTCCTCTGTGAACTGTTCTGCTCCGCCCCTCAGGATGATGGTGCACGTCTTGGCCTTCGGACAGCCCTTAAAGAAGTTAAACCTGCAGACGCAGACGTGGTGGGCGTGAGCTGTCACAGAGAGTCATGGCGCATGGTTTATCTTTTCACGGACAAAAGATGTGAACTCGTCCCTCTTACCTCTCTCCTCCAAGCTGGACCTCTTCGAAGAGTTCACACTGTCCCAGGACATCGTCTGTCAGGGCACCTACTGAGGTCTGGATGGAGCCACCGCAGGCCTGCAGGTCGCATTACACAAAATCAGTCTTGTTCAAGCTCATTTTAACGTGAGAAATATGGGTTTGTAACACACAAATTGACAAACAATAAGCCTATTTTTACACTACTTTTTTTTTTTACATAGATCATTTATAACACCATTGAAGTGAGATAGTAGTGCAACTGCAATAACTACATATCTTAAAAACTGAGTAAAAGGTCATTTCAGGAAAATACTAATTGAAAAATCAACCAAATTGTTTAAAATCGTATTTTTCTTGTTAATTAAAAGTCAAACTATTTTTTTTTACTGCAAATCAATTTTAAACATTTGCTTAATATTTATGTTGGCCTGTCACAATACTAAATGCGTTGACTATTTTCAGTTAGTCTGGTGTTAACAGATAAACAGCTGAAAGTCATAACTGTAATGCAAACATTCACTGATAGTCTGGCAAGTATTCTGTCTCTGTATGTGTCCTACCATCATGGTCCTCCTCAGATCCTCCTCCTGCACCCTACCAGCACAGAACAGGTCTCTATCGGCGAAGTACTGGGTGGCCACATCACCGATGGGTAACTTGGACAGAACCACCTTGGCTCCTGACCGATAGATCTTCTCCAGTTTGTCGTACAGGATGTTCCACTCTGCGTCCACAATGGCCTGGTAGTCCTGCAGAAAAGGTTAAACGCTTTTTACAAGGTGCAAGGAGGAGAGACTCATTTGACATCCTGATGCTGTGTTGTGGTCTTCATACCTCCACAGATTTCACGCGGACCTCAGCGTTATCCTTCTCAGCCTTCAGCTCCAGCTCCACATTGAGCAAAGCAATCTTTGGATTCTCATAGCGTTTTGGCTGCATCTCAAACCCAGCGTAGGAGAAGGTCTTCTTGAACGCAACCCCAGAGATCAACTGGGAATCCTGTGAAATTTAAATATAGAAAGTATAACATAGATGGATTTGGAATTTAAAACATTAAAAGAAAAAGGAAAGAGTAAAAGATACAAACCTCAAGGGCTCCTCCCTGGACCTTCTTGATGCCAATCATCTTCAGAGACAGCAGCTCGTCCAGAGACATGACAGCGTCCACCACCATTTTGGAGAAGAACTCTTTTTGACCTGCAATTAGCTTGGAGTTCAGGGCTGTGGCGGCACACTTCTCCAACAGCTGCCTCTGCTCTCTGAGAGGATAGAGAGGGGAAAGACCAGCTTTAAAAAGCTCAATTTAGCGTCAGCCTAAGGATACAATATTTAATATTTTGCTCACAGGATAGATCAAACCTCAAATAAGTTAAGTAGCTGCCACGTAAATAAATTGTATTGCAGCGGTGAAAGTGAGCGCTTACTGCTTGTCGTCTTTCTTCACAGAGACGGCGATCTCCTTGATCTTGCTGACAGCGAGTTGTGTGGCATTGCGGAACGCTCTGATGATGGTCTGAGGGTGTAGACCTTCGTCCACGTACGCCTTTAGCTGCTTCAGGAACTCAGCAGCCAGGAGAGTGACGGAGGTGGTGCCGTCCCCGACCTGAGGATGGTACAAAGGAGAGAAATAAATTATAAAAACCTTTTCTATTATAATGTTCTGACAGTGGAGATCCCCCTCTGTGTTGGTGTCAGTTCAAAATTTCACACACACACACACACACACACACACTTCTCACCTCAGCATCCTGGGAGCGAGCGATGTCCACCAGGGTCTTGGCTGCGGGGTGAACCACATCCAGCAGTCTCAGGATGGTGGCTCCATCATTGGAGATTGTAGCCTTACCTGGAAAACACAATCAATCACATATTTTTGGTGAGGATTAATTCATCCTTTAATCCATTCCTTCGATGGTTGCTTGTCTACCTGTCTCTCCTCACCTCTGCTATCCACCATCAGTTTGTCCATCCCCCTGGGCCCCAGGGTGGTCCTGACAGCCTCAGCAATCACCTGGAAAAAAAAACCCAGAACAGGTACATTTAGCCAGATTTAAAGCATTTTTTATTACGCACATACTACACACAGAAAAACACACAACTAAGGAGAGAAAAGCTGCTTTACGGACCTGGCAGGCATTGATGTTACTGATGAGCTGGGGAATACCCTGAGACGAGTCTGTCCCCTCCTTCAGCAGGATAACTGGTGTGGGCTGGAGAGAGAAAGGGATAAAGGAAGAGAAAGGAAGGGGTGGTTGGCAGAAGAATACAAAAGGAAGAGAGCAATGTAAATGAAAGAAAGTGAGGAAATCAAGTAAGCTGAACCCAAACCAATAATTTAAAATAAGTCAGGTATAGGAGTAGTGTGGCCTGGTTATCTAATAGCAAAAAACACTTTTGTGTGAATAGAAGGTAAAGTGGTTTTCATTTATAAAACGATGGCTGAGCAATAGTTCAATATTACTGTTCATCATGTTTCCGTGAAATCATATTGTGATGATAATACCATATGTATGAAGTATTTTGTACATGTATAAAACCTGTGGAGCATACTTCAGTTTATTAAACATTGTGATTGTGCATCTACTTGCCATATTGTAATACCACAATATCTGAAAAAATATTTTTATATTGTTGTGACATTAATTTCAGCCATATCACTCAGCTTCAGTACAAACAGGCTATAAGTTATAGTTATGTTAGTTTACCATGCAAGGTTATAACCTAAAATGGTAAAACACATACAGGCTGTGGCTGGTACTGTGGCGGTAGGGTGTGATGCTTTTGTTACCCATCGGACATGCAGCTGTGTGACACTGTCAAAACGCCAGATGTCCGTTTACAGTCTAATAATAATAATAATAATACTCATTGTAGCAGACTACATGTCATAACACCTCATAGCCTTACAACACATATTACTAGTTTCTGATCATTAGCTAGCTAGCAGATTTTGGCAAATGACGGTCATTAAGTATGTCTGGTCTTTTGTTACTGTGCATCAGCCCGCTTCAGTCAGGCATGGCAACCAAATCTCTGGACAAATACAAATGCTGAGTGACCGAGCAACACATTTAAGTTCATCCGGGATAGCTCCTACACAGTAACTTACACAACAGTTAGAAATGTTTCTTATATTAACAGTTAACTTAGCCACTCATACAAAGAGGCCAAACATACAGCAACTAACTTGATAATAAACTGACTGGCAAATCTGCAATAACAGGCGCAAATAAAACTAATTAAAGACAGATACTTAGAACAAAGCCTAAATTACAAGTTCAAACTAACCAGCTAAGCGTAGTTTATCTTTTCTCAAGAATAGCTAACGTTAACATGCTAGCTAACATCACCGTTAGCATCGTATACGCCCATTGATACTAGCTAATCCTACGAGGCTAACACGGTCTGGCTAACGATACAATCACTTAAAAATAATTTTCACAAAATAATTGTTTCCCAAGACCGCCAAAGGGGAGTCATCTATATTTAGAGTAGTCCTGATGCAAATGCTGATAGACAAACTGAAGGATGGACATGGATTACACATTTGAGTTTGGGGCATGGATGCTAACTCACTCACCATCATCTTTGCAGTTCCTTCGAGAAGCTTTCCACGGGCATCCAATCCCACAATGCCTTTCGAAATCAAGAACTGTTGGGGGTGCGTTCATGGACATGATGCAGCGTTTTGTCAACGATGTGAGTTTTCTATAGTACACATTTTCTGAACTTCACTCTTGTGTAATGAAATGATGTTCGTGTAAAGCGCTAGCATGGAGCCCCAAAGTGTTCACTGAATTGGACATTATGAAATAAATAATGAATAAATTGTGTAAAACATGTACATTAACCAATAAGTTGTGACATAAAGTAAGAAATCATTCAAACTCAACTCATTATTACGATATGTTATTTCATTGTTTTTATTTTTATAGTAACTGGGTTTTATTAGAGTTTTTATTTTTATTTCATTATAGATATTTTTATTTCAAAAGTCTGTTTTTAGTTGATGATGCCATTTTCCCAACTGAGCTTTCATGTCACTTTTAATTTCATAATTTTTCTTTTCATTTATTTATTGGTTTATTTATACATTTTACGCTATTTATTCAAATGAATCATTATTTTGTAAAATCTTGTCTATTCATTTAATATTGAATAGTTTGGGGTTCCATACTAGTTGGTGTGGATGATATGGTATATCATTAAATATAGATATCATAGCATTGTGACATCTTTTGCTTTAATTCTGCAAAGTGGTATAGGGTTGCAATTTTATTATTAGACATGGTCATGTCTAAATGACATGAACAATAAATGACTCCACCTGCTTGGTCATCATTTTCACCTTAGTCATTGTTTCTCAAAATCTTACTGTATGTAAATATCCCAAAGTATTGTCAAGAATAATAATGTTGAGGTATCTGTTTGTTTTTCCTGTCACTATGCATTAACATGACATATGGGGCATGCAGTCTGTGACTTTGCATAAGGCGATGGAAACAAAACAGAGCACACGGTTCGCTCTGAAAATTTGCATTCCTTAAAAGTACAATGGTCCAGCTGTAATTGTTTTGGATCTGATGTGTTTGCTTCCAAATGGTGCTATAGTGAATTATTTTCCCTGCATTAAGAGCAGAAGAAAGGTTTCAGGTAGCTGCTACTGTGTTTCTGTGTTTTGCCTTCTCAGTACTGTTTATACCATATGAATTACATTGCAAATAAATCAAGTTGGAGCCAGATTTTTTTAAATCAGAGAGTTTAAAATGCCTGTTTAAATGTAACCAAACACATGCTAAAATCTAGATCAGACATTTTTACTTTTTAATTTGAGTCCCAGATTTATGCTGCAATAAAAACATTGCTGCAATTCCAGCATCACAACCTTCTGGGTTTATAAGTTCATAGTTATTGTCCCTTTATAATTAAATGACTAAAACACACTATGTAACCTTATAATTAAACAAACTATATGGTCATATACTTTAAACTATTATAGGTAACACATAATACGTTTCCAACATAATGTACAATCACAAAGGAACAAATTATGATGTATTTTGACACATACCTTCTCAATAAAATCAATTCATGTCAATTTCTTTTACTAATTATTGGAATATCTCTTGGCATCGTCGTCTCAACATAGATATCAATACACAGTAAAATGTGCCAAAAGTTGGGTGAGCATTCCTCTGAAAGTGCATGTTAATTAAATTATGTTTTGACCCATCATTAGGGCCTGCAGTGGGTATTAGGCTGTGCCGAAATGTGTTAAAAACAATTCAGGAAAGGCTTAAACTGAGTTTACAATGTTGGGACTGTAGCGTGCCTTTGGTAACATCCTTTGATTAATACGTGATGCTGTGATACATTCATTACTTCTTCTGCCACCAACCGCTGAACAGAGAAGACTTTGCTTACAGTAATTATGCTGCAGTCTGTAAATGACTGTGGCAGTATCGCACTTTAATGATACAGGAGTTGAACTAGGTGTTTTGTGATGTCATGCATGGCCGCCTGCCCAGTCTGCGCAGGTAGAGCAGAGGCTGCAGGTAGCTACAGCTGGCTGCAGCAGCTAAAGCTTCACTTCAGGGTACGAGCTGGAACTAGTCCGTCCATAGGCAAGGTGATGATGAAGGGGAGGTAGTTGATTATGAGGACAGCCTGGATGATGACAATGGTGTTGAAGGCTTTCTTCTTCATGGAATTCATCTCTCCTTTTCCCCTCAGCTCACTTCTCTCAACTTTCTTCAGCTTTTCCTCCTTCCTTCCTTCTTTCTTTCTGCTCTGCTCTTGTTTTCCTCCTCCATCCTCACTACTTGACTCCCATCTTTGTGAGTCCTTCTTTTCTCCTCCCCTTTCTTCTGCTTCTCCGTCATCTTTCTGTCCCCTGGTGGAGGTTTTTGTAATGTTTTGAGAACAGACAGGCTGCAGAAGGTGTCTACGGCTAGAAGAGGGAGAAACACCACACACACTGTGATGGAAGAGTGCTTAACCAGAGCACTTGAAGCCATGAGGATATAAATGCACCATGAGGCACCCAAACATCCCCATCTGTACTGATGCGCCTTGAACCTGGAAGGAGGGGAAGAAGGAATAGAGAGGAGACATGGGAATGTCCCATGTGTTTATGGCTATTACACCAAGGTGTTACAAATGATTTGACAATGATGCTATCAACCATTATCAACCACAAAGCTACACTAAATTTAAAAAATAGGTCTTATGTTGTGTGTGTGGTTTTACCGTGGATAGTCGAGGGGTCACACCACAGCCATGTACCTGTCCACACACACCAGACAGAGGAGCAGTGGCTTCATAACGAGCACAGTCGAGGTCAGGAACGTCACCACGGTCAACACAAAGTTACTCAGCCACAGATAGTGATTGGCAAAGAGTGGAGGTAAGACCAGGTAGAAGGACAGCTGGGTGAGGGCCAGGTGGAGGGGGAAGAAGTCTGCAGGAAGGACACCGGCAACCTTTGACCTTTAAATTTTAAATTTAGTAAAACATAAATAAAGTTGTCACAGAGCTGGATGAAGACAAAGAGATGGAATATAAAGGTTTGCAAGAACTGGTATTAACAAGGAGGATTAGGATAATCATAAAAAAAATAAGCCTAGGCTCTTTGTTATTCTTTAAGATCATTTAATTGAAGATGCATTATGGGACACAATTGCTGTACATGCTATGTCACTACATTACACCGAATTGTGAGAAAATATTTACCTTTTCCTGAGGATGTGACAGATGAGCCAGAGGTTTGATGGGGCGCCGATGAGGAATTCAAAGCAGTAGGTGGTGAAGAGGATGAGGAGGCCTGCCGAAGGTCCTCCTAATATGCCAGCACCCTCATCATAATAAGTATTACACTCTGTCCAGTAATACTCTGAAGCTGAGGAAGAAGAGTTTATAGCGGATCCGTTCATACTGCAGAGGAAGAAGGAAGACTGAGAGAGACAGAGAAATGACGGTACATTATTGTTTATTTTTTCCCTGTTATAGTTAAAGTACAATGGCAACCCTGGAGGTAGACCATTTGTGCATGACAGTGACAATTTATCTATAAATTATGAACGTACAGTGAAGTAGCTGTAACAAACCTTTCAGTGTGCAGTGTGAGTGGTGCTCTGAAGGCAGCTGGGTTCGTTCCAACCGTTTTGCTCAGTGTTGAGGGTTCATTTGAAGAAGCTGCTGCCTTCAGAAACACTTAACATGACAGATGCCGCATGTAGATTTGCATGAAAATGACATGAAACAGATGCATACAGTGTACCCAACTCCCTACTGCATACACCTCATGTGTTTTTGATCTTCAAGGCCTGCTATAAGTACATTTTTGCCTTTTTGTCAACTCAAATAGTGGGGACTGGACAGGTTTTGTGATATACTCTGTGGAAGAACATACTGATCTGCCATTGGGAATGTAGCTATCTAAAATCATTTGTTTTGTACTATCAGACCAAATAACATAAGGGTTAAGAAATTGGGGTAGTATTTTTACAAGATTGGAAGCCCTTTCTTGGTTATGTGTAAATTGTCCCAGTGGAACAAATCAACAATACTGCCATTTGATGATGTGACATATTGGGTTTTGTTCTCACTCACAGACGAGGCAAATGTCTTTGTAGAGCACCCTTCAACAACAAGGAAAATTGCTTTACATGAGACATAAAGAGGCATTAAGATGAGATATAAAAGAAACAAGGAAACATAACCCCCCACATAGAAATAGAATTTAAAAAAATAAAATAAGCATAAAATAACCTAAAATTGAATAAAATATAAGAAAATAATAAAACAATAGCAGTGCATTTACAGTGCAGTGGAAGATATGAATACATAGCCACAAATTTAAAAGTGGTGGCAAATGTTCTTGAACGCAGCTTTTGTTACGTCTCGCAGCGGTGCTGAATGCAGGCTTCTGATTGGCTTATGGCTTGTGAGTCGCAGTCTGCAGTGTGCTCGATATAGTATCAGCATGTACTGCATGGGCGAAGCTCCAGGTCTGCTGTATGTTCAATAGTGCAGACTCCACCCGTACAGATACGCTCAACAACAAAACACGCGCTCACAATCCTTTACCAAGAATTCGCGCGGAGTTTAGATATTGTACACTATACTGTATCTGTGGCGGGAGATGTAGAACAGAGTAAGACAGAAACGTTGTTTTTATATTTATAATAGTGTCAAAATAAGGTAGGATAGCAGAAAGAGTTGTGACAATAAACGCCTTTCCTGGAGGACGACGCAAAGATGGATGATTTCGGAATTTATGCGGGTTTCGGAGTAAACGGTCCGCCTCAAAGGCTGCTGAGGTAACGTTACGATAAACGATGAATGTTTTTAACAATATTAGCTAGTTGCTCACCTTGAAACATTATGGCCGTGAGCCTTATTGTATCTGAACCGCAGCTCAAGCTTCGTTAAATAACGTTACGGTTTTTATAAGCAGTTGTCACCAGCCCTCCTCATTGGCGCCTCTTTAAATTAGCCGTGTTTATAGAGAAGAATACGTCGGTTAGCTTCTCTGTTCTTATCGTACACATGCTAATACATACTTTAACATCTCTAGCCTAGTGGGGATTTTTTTGGATAGCAAGAGAGACCAATATTCCCTTATTTCTTTGTTTTCTTTTCCGTGTCAGTCCTGAAGGTTCGTGCAGGGTGTCTGTTGCAGTTCCCCCAAGTGTCCGCCAGGTGGTGCTGTTCAGCAGCGGGCCGTGGGGGGAGAGGATCTGCGTCAACGCGGAGCTCAACGATGCTGACCGGATACCCATCACCATCGGAAAACTGACTCCATATAACAAGTAGGTCGATTTTAACAGCTTATTTATGTAGTAAAAGTTGACTGTGTTGTGATATTTCTGGGTGCTGTCCCGTGCATCTACTGTCTCCCCCTGCCATCAAATCTGAATATAACGAATCAGACTTAATGAGTAACCTTTCACTGTGACCTCCAGGTGTCTGTCATGGGAGCAGTGGGAAGAGGAGACATGGACAGACAGCGTCACACTGAATGTCACTCTGGAAGGAGGAAACCTGGTAAATATAGAACAAAAAAAACAAAGATTTAGGACTAAAATGCATGCTGGGAATTAGCCAAACAAACAGCCATAGAAAGTGATTATTCTGTTATTCCAGCTAATAGCCCAGCCACGAGACAATAAGTATGAAAATATAACACGGTACTCCTTAGGCAGTAAGTCAGTATATCCTTATAGTCTTTTATCAGAACAATTTTGGGGTAAAATTGCAATATTTGTGCATCATGGTAGATACATTTGTTGTTTTCATTTTTAATAAAAAAGTGTGTGCTGACTAAAATCTGAAAGTCTGTTCCTACACAAGGATTCATGAATCTTGTATACATTTTTTCCCCCTCAGGTAAAAGCAGATTGGTCAGAACCAGAGCTCATCCTGGCTGTGAAGGAATACACACCAAAGGTAGTCTGTGTGAGTGATGTGGACATAAAATAAAGAGTGTCATATTCGTTTCAAAGCCCAGCATGTTTGTGTTGCAGCATTGCATTCTGGTCTATTGAGGCTAATATCAGAAGAGACATTTGATCATCTGTTTTGCATACAATGATTGTTCCCTATTATGACTGTTAAATATTGATGCAAAAATTCTGAGGGACCGGCACAGAAATCTGACCCACAGATGAGTGCTACATTACTGACAGCCGTTTTTGAAATCACATCTCAAACGATAAGTATTTGCTAAGTGATAAATGACGCCGACTGCTCTGACCGTCCCAGGACACCGTGGCTCCCCTCGCAGCCCGGGAACTCAACGGCAAGAGGAAGAGAGAGCGGATGTCAGAGGAAGACACTGGTGACGAGAATAAGATGACGAAGAGAGGGGAAGAAGAGAACGTGTGTCCAAACGGTGGCGTGGAGAAGACCACGCCTGTGCGAAAGGCCAGAGGTCAAAGCAAAGGGGCCCAGAAGCTGTTCAGTAGTGGAGGTGATGCAACAAAGACGAAGGGAACAGGTGAGAGAGGCAGCATGTTGTTCGACCAAAAAAGCCTGAGTTTGTAAAGAAAACAGTATGCCTGTGTGAGTGTGTAAGCCAGAATGATATTGCTAATGATAATCAGTGCTAAAGACACTCCTGTGGCTCCGAGTGGAGGAGTAAAGTAGTTCTTTGTCTACTGTTTCTTCTATCAAATCTCCTTCCCTTTCTCCTTTCTACAGCTAACGTAGCAGGAGAGGCGCAGGGGATTGTGGGAAGAATGCCTCCTCAGAGCGCAGCCAGGACGAAGAGTAGGCAGGCCAAGACTCCCACACACACCAGTGAGTTCGCTACCTGGGTAGCATTGTTGGAAAACATGCTCATCTTTGCCAACAGTTAGACAGGAAGCTCAATACCACTCTTATCTGTCCGTCATGTATGAAGTTGGAGCTAGGAGACGCTTAGCTTAGCATAAAGACTGGAAACAGGGGGAAACAGCTAGCCTGGCTCTGTCCTAAGGTAACAAAATCCACCTACCAGCACCTCTAAAGCTCAATGATTAACACTTCATATCTCGTTTGTTTAATCCTACAAAAACCAAAGTGTCAAAACGACAAGTTGTGGTTTTACAGGGAGTTACGTGCTGGAACTATGTCTTGGCCCATCAGTGACCTTCTGGAGTCTCCAGCAGTTTTTTAAGTGTTGTCTCGTGGAATAGATACACTTCCACTTTGACCTTTGACCACACGTTTTTTTACTGTCTAAAAGTCAACACACACTGGAGCCGTATGACATGGGTCAAAATAGGCGGCGTCTTCGCGTGTGGACATCTGTGCGTCAGGATAGGCCACTGTCCTATTTCCCAGCGCTGTCTGATGCACATCAGCTCTCCAGAAAAGCATCAGTGTGTGATATGGCTGTCAGGTGATGCAACACTGCTTGGCCGGTGTGTGTTGCACTTAGGTCTGTTTTCCCCTCTGGCGCACTTGGTGAAGCGTGACCTTCACAGGCAGCTTTTCAATCAGACAAATCTGCTATTGTCTATACGTTGTGAACTCATTAACTACAGTAGATCTATAATGCTTAATCGAGGCCCCCAGTTTTCACTATGGGCATATTAAACTTCAGGGGCAGAATCAATGAATAAAATCTTGCCTCTGGTGTGAACTTTGGGTTCGAAGTCTCTGAACTGTTTTTAAACTTAATTTGATGTTCTGTGTTGACATTTAAACATCTATCCTGAGGTGTGTGAGACACTAACACTTGAAATAACGAACCTCTGGTTTTCCTGCAGCCCCATTGGTCAGTCCGTCGGGTCGCTGGGGTCAGACTCTGTGTCCCATTGATGCTCAGACAGCTATTCTGATTGGAGGGCAGGGAGCCAGGATGCAGTTCTGCAAAGACCCCATGTGGAAGCTCTGCACAGGTCAGTCCATCAGAAACAACATTATGGAACCTGTTTCATTCAGCGAGAGTTTTGTTCAAGGGGATTTTAGTTTCCGGTGGGTCCATGTCAGAGTGAGCGTTCTTGTCTCTGTCCAACAGAGGACACGTCCTGGGTTGCAGCAGAGACTCTGGCAGAGGGTCCAACACCCGAGGCCAGGATCGGCCACACAGCTATCTACGACCCGGACTCGAGGCGGATCTTTGTGTTTGGAGGCTCCAAGAACAAGAAGTGGTTCAACGACGTTCACATCCTTGACACACAGAGCTGGAAGTGGACCATGGTGGAGGTGTGTGTGTGTGTTTTGCTTGTTTTAACTTTTAAGTACATTTTAGCCGCGCATCATCTTCCTTCATGTCCTCCTCCCCTCTCCCGTCTCCTTCAGGCTCAAGGTAAGGTTCCTCCTCTGGCCTACCACAGCTGCAGTATGTTTCGGGGCGAACTGTTCGTGCTGGGTGGGGTGTTTCCTCGTCCAAACCCAGAGCCCGACGGCTGCAGCGACTCACTGTACATCTTCGACCCCCACCTCTCCATCTGGTACCAGCCTATTGTAACTGGCGACACCCCCTCCCCCCGCTCAGGGTAAGATGGTTTGATCCAGGTGTCAGCCCTTCCCTCCCAAACATACACACATTTAATCACTTGATTTTCTCAATCCTCCCTCTCTGTTTCTCTTTCAGTCACTCTGCATGTGTGATGCAGGAGAGGAAGATCTATGTGTTTGGTGGATGGGACACTCCTGTCTGCTACAATGACATGTACATGTTGGACCTTGGTAAGCCACACACCAGCTGGCCTCTGTAGGAAATTCCTGGTTTCATGCAAACACACATATCAAACTGTAGGCAAGGCACATACATCTATCGTATATTTACAGGTGTAAATACGTAGCACTGCATGCATAATTGAAATTAAAATGTTTTTGTGTTTTTTAGGTCTGATGGAGTTTTCTGCTGTGAAAACAACTGGGAAAGCCCCCTCTCCTCGAAGGTACACAACCAAACAAAATGTATAAGAAGCACAGATTATCAAAAACTGTCACAGATTAATAATCTTTTTTATTTATTCTTTGGTTAAATAGTTCTTAATTTTATATCAAAATTTGGCCAATTTTAGACTTTTATGTAGGTGAAGTTCTTGTTGTGTTTACATAGTATTTAACATTTACCAAGGCTGATTTTGGTAAACGCATCAAAACTCAAATATTATATCTGCACCGGTATCAGTGTGTCAAGTCTCATTTGCAGCATTTTTTGTGTTATTTAATTTATGTGTGTGTGTGTGTGTGTGTGTGTGTGTTCCAGCTGGCATGGCAGCGCTGTGCTCTCAGACACAAAGTTCCTGATCCACGGAGGTTACAACGGAAACAACGCTCTCAGTGACGCCTTCATCTTTGATACAGGTGAGACTTACACACGGTGTACATCCTAGGAGGAAGCCTCGCAGACGCTTTGTTGTCTGGTTGTAAAGTTCTAGAGGAGAATTATTGGTTAACAATAATAGATCATACAAGTAGTTGTCCCCTTTTTTTAAGCAAAAGAAAGAGTCCAGAAGGCATGTTTGACGTAAATAACAACTACGTTAACAACAAGTGTTGATGATTTTGGTTTTCACCTCTCCGCTTTCGAACTGAGGAATCAGAGGTTTTCTTGCAGTGAGCCCCATGAATAATAGTTTCTCAGAGTCTAAGGTGACGTCTTTAGGTCCGAACAACAGTCCAAAACCCAAAAATATTTAATTTACAGTGATGGGAGAAAAAAACAGAGGAAGGCAGCAAATCCTCACATTTGAGAAGCTGGAACCAGAAAATGTTTGCCTGTTTTTTCTTGATAAATGATAATTTATTGATCATTAAAATACATGTTCAGTTGATTGTTTCAGCACTTATTTCTTGTAATTTCCTTTAAATCAATAACCAAACTGATAGTATAAAAGAATCAAAAGGAATGTGTGAGTTGACAGATATTACACAGTGAACATGGGGGCCATGCTCAGTACATGAGTAGATAAGGTGAGGTGGCATGTAGACTAGCATTACCACTAGGGCTGCAACTAGCAATTATGTTAATTATTGATTTAATATGGCGATTCTTTTCTAAATTAATCGATTAATCATTTGCTCTATAAAATGTTAGAAAACTGAAAAATGGCCCAAAGCTCAACGTGACATTTTCAGATGTCTTGTTTCGTCAGTCCAACACCCAAAGATTTTCAGTTTACTGCCACAGAAGATGAAAGAAACCAGAAAATATTCATTTTTGAGGAGCTGGAACCAGAGAATTTTGGCATTTTTTCTTTATAAAATGAATAAAAACAATGAATCGTTTATCAAAATAGTTAAGTTTAATCAGATTAATTTTCATTTGCTCATTGCAGCTCTAATTACAACAAGATTCCATATTATATTATATGGTTTTTCTCTTATTAAACGAATGACTTTTGTCTTTGTTTCACTGGTTCAGACACCAACAGCTGGACGGAGGTGACCCTCCCCCAGCTCTCTGTGCCCCGGGCGGGGCACTCCATCATCACCATGGAGACAGATGGTCCCCGCCGTTCCTCGGAGGAGGATGAAGACGTGGAGTCGGGCTCTGTCGGCAGAACTCTGCTGGTGTTCGGAGGCGGAGACAACGAGGGCAACTTCTACTCCGACCTGACGAGTGTCACTGTGGAGGAACTGCTCAGCGCTATTTAAAGAGAGTGACTCAGAGGTGAATCCTCGCTCCCTCACTAGCTGTGAAGCTATTTTATCACCTACAGACTCTTTATTATTTATATTCCTATCGGGGTTTTTTTTTTGTTGTTTCAGCCCTCTCTTCTTTTTGTTATGTTTAAATTTTTAGTATGGGAAAATGTGCATGTAGGATGCACAATTTGGGCATTTCTTGAACACAGAACTCAAAAGTTAAACTTCCATTTTTCTTCCCTTGTGGATCCATATTTTTTAAAAAAAACAATAATCTTGGTTTAAAATGTCAAACATTTCAGATTATTTTAGTCAAGGACATTAACCAAACTTTCATGTACAAAGTTTAAAGCTTTGCGAGTTCTTCCTCAGGTAAAATGTATATTTTTATTTTTGATTCAATTAACTGCGCGTTTTTATTTTACTAATGGATGATTGGAGCTTTCAGTAGCCCTGATAGTTATAACATGTCACCTCTGGGTAGCTGCAAGTGCATTAACTGTATTTCGTAATGCTCAAAATCACGGTCATCATCTCCAAACTTATGCTTTAGTGGGAAAAAAAATCTCAATGTATGTTCCTGTGCTGTTCCATTTTGCACTTGGCTTCTGTCTTTACTTAATAAACATTTGAATTTTCTACACTGTCTTTTAATCGTAATCTTCCTTTTAAAGTTTACATTCAGTTTTTCTTCTCAATGACATCTCTATAAGGAAAGTAAGCCGCGTGTGCAGAGATGTAGAGACAGTTAAACCCACTTAGACTCGACTTCGACAACCTTTTCCATTTGCAGAATAACTAATGCACCTTTTTAGTCCAACATAAAACGGTGAGGTATACTTTATACCAAGTAGTGATGTCATTTAAATGAGGTTTGACACTTAAACGGAAAGGCCCATTAATAACATCCCTGGTAACTCAACACTAATGTCAGACTGGCAGAGTAACACTGATGTTATCTTGTATAAGAGCCGGAGCTAAATGGAGACATTTGAATAAAAGATTAGTGGAGCTTGAGGGGGATTTATCCTCCTTTCTGCTGAATAGCTGATAATGGTGTCATGAATGTGGCCATTTTTTAACTTAATTATTTTCATTGGATTATACAGCCAACCTCTTTGGTATAACAGGAGGTTCACACAAGTCATGCCCACTTGTTTAATGCACATTCACTGTTTCCATGTCTGTTCAACCCCCCAAGAAATCCTACAATAAAAATAAAGAAACATGAGGGGCACTTACATTCTGCAGTTAAAAACTTGAGATCAGATCAACTTTATTGATTCCACTCAGGGAAACTGAAGTGTCACACCAGCAAAGGTACAAGAACAGATACATATATTAGATAAGTAACTTTTTTAAAAAGTAGAATACATTAATAGTATAAAAACAAAGGTACTAAATATTAAACAGTAACTATAAAGTGAATTGAGACAGTAATAGTCAAATAAAGCGAGGACGTAAAAAAGTTGCAATAAAAGAATGTATACGGAAGTTGCTCTTTAACAAACATTGCACTTGAGTGAGTGAGGGTCTGGGTGAGTGTCTTGTGACTGCAGATAGTCTTACATGTGATGGGCATTATAGGCTGATCGCAGCATTGTGTTTCTCCTCCAGAGGTCTGTGAGTTCCTAATGATTTCCTAGAAAGTTCCCTGGAAAGAAGAATGTAATCTGGTGCTAATCATAGTGAAAACAGATGAATGTTCTTGGACAGATAATTGTAGTTAGAGTTCCGTTTGTTGAGTTTATATATCTTATTTATTGAAATGTATTCAAAGTTTTCTGGTAGAGGATATAAATCCTCCACACCAGACTCTACAACTCAAAACCATACACACTGAAATCACAATAATTTCACAAATAATCATAAATCAGCTTTATAATTATACACTACATTTTTTTCTAACCATCATTTATCCAGTCTATTTTAAAAAGTGTTAACTGAAGGAGCCCGCACTACATCCTGCAGCCATGAAGTGACCGTGACCTCCTTTATCTCAGAGCAGAAGCAGGAGAACCTGAATAAAGATGGAACAATCCTGGGAAAAAAATCTTTTTTAAAAGATGAGACAAAGACCAAGCAAGAACACACTGTGAAAAAATCATTTGGCCTGCAGTGCAACCTGACTCTTAACATAAGCACCCACAGAAGACAGATGGAGCCTATTAGACTGGCTGCTTTGTTGTGGTGAATGATTCAACATCGAAACACATCCTTACCAGCAAATACACAACAAAAAAAGAAGAAAGAGACAGGCAAAATCAGTTGGAGGCCATGAAGCTGGCATTTCCTCTGGCGATGCAAAGGAAAGCCCGGCTTCCTCTAAACATTTCAATCAAAAACAAATCAGTTTCCTCATTTCCCTTTTTAAGACTTGTACTTGATACATGACTTTTCCCACTCGATTCTTTCACTGCACGTCATAAAATATGCAACACACTTAATGGGATTCCACTTCTCTTATTACTAAAGTACATCATGTTGCACTTGCTGCTATTGTAGCACAGCTTGTACAGATTCAGCCTATTTTTGGCCTTGCTTCGTACTTCTTCACTAATTTTGCCCACGCTGTGAGTCAGCACTAAATCACCCGGTTAAAGGAAGAATTGTCACCCTTTCAGTCTGTTAGGCCATGAATTAGACAAAAGAAACTTGATCCTTTTTTTTTTTTACACTCACTCATTTTTTTCCCCTTGTTCGTGTACTCTACTCTCCCCTGCTCTTTTTGCTTGTCTGTTCTTCTGTAATCATGTCCGGTACATCTTGTCTCACTAGCGCAAATGTATATCAGCGCCCTGCTGTAATTAGGCAAGATTATTCCACTGCTCTGTTAGTCATATCTCTTTGAATGACCAGCTGGAGAGAAAAAGGACCAGCCATATCAAGGCAAAGTGCTCCTTCTTATTGATGAAGTACATTATGGGTGGGCGATATTATGCAGTGGTTCCCACCTTTTTTGTCTGACTAACCCCACCTGTCATGTTCCAAATGTACTCATTTGAATTGATTTGAAACTATATTTAATCATATAAAAGTGGACATTGTTAAAATACAATTTTCATACCAGACTGTTGATGTTCTTGGTGTCTTATTTCTTTATGCAAGACATTTAAACCATTTATTATCACTTTAGATCTCTGTTTGGACTTCTCTAACAGCAGCAGGTGGTGTTCAGGTGTTGAGGCATGTCCTGTACCATTGACCTATATATATATATATATATTTTTTTTTTATCAAACCATAATTTCTATATTTTTAATTTAGCTGAGCTTCTCCACAATCGATCCCCACATTCTGGGTAGAGAAGGAGAAAGAGCTCCTCATTACCACCACTGTGGTGACCTTGAACATGCCCCCCAACCCTCAGCTACTCCAGTGGAGCTGCTCGGTTGTCAGCAGATCAGACTGTGGGTGTACTTGGCAGCTTTCAGGTATAAATGTGTGCAACTCTGTGTGAAGCAGGGCATTCCTGAGTAAATAAAGGTTAAAATAAATACAGTGAGATGATAAAAATGTGTATGCCGTCAGAGGTTTTGCTATACTGTTTATACTGAGGTGCTCTCCCTTTCATATCTCTGGATGTTACAGACAATTGTTGCAAATCAGTGAGCATGGCTGCTTTATGGCAATATACGATTTATGGTCCACCTACACAGGTGTTTTCACTTTATTTGCCTGAAGAAAAGAAAACCATTTTTTTTTTTGTAAATCAGAAAAAAATGCATTTCTGTGCTCACTTCTGCTTCAAAAACTGTGTATAATGTTTTAAGAATTGCTTTAATTAATTCAAAAATGAGTCCAATAACCGGCTTACTGAAAGTGAAATCACTGCTAACAGCTGGGTGGTCCACGCCCCAATGCATTTAGATCATGCATGTGACAACGTGATGGAATAAGTGGATGCTGTTTGAATCGGATGTCACAGTGATCAAGATCTGCATATCGCCACAGAGTTACCAACAATAAGACTGAGCGAGATTCTTGTAGAGATGAACTGCAATGCAAGAAGGCTGGAGAGACAGCCTGACAATAATGTATCAACAGTCTGGCGATGTGTATAGGATGCCAGCCTCTACAGAGAAAATGATTGGCTACATATTAAAAATAACTGTTATTACAGCCTCAATCTGGCCAGATATATTTGGCACCCTGACATAGGAGACTGGAGATAAAAAGGCTGCTATGTTTTTTTTTATGTTCATCCAATGAGACTTAAAATACCCTCAAATTAGCTGCAATTAACAGTCTAGGTAGGTTCAACCTCCTACTCAGAGTGTCATTTCTTTTCCAATGCAAAATAGAAGTAAGGCTGCCAGAAAAAAAACGTTTTCATCTAAATATTTATGGGTCACACAGCAGGAAACAGTGTCAGGATAGACTGTGGGATATATTTATATAGATAGATAGATCTAGACTCTGTAATATATTCAGGTATCCTGTAGATGGCGACATTTCAGCACATTTTCCCCAGCAACAAACTAGACTTACTCAAACAGCTCATGTAAAATCTTAAAAAAATGTGGTGTCAGTGAGTTCATGTGGTCATGTGTGACATTTTCTGACATTTTTCACAAAGTGTTGGTCACAAAATACTGTACAATGCGGGTGACATCCGCTCTCCTGTGATCCACCATCAAATTGGACATGCTCCAGTACGCTGGGAAAGAAAAAGAGGACATATTCTGCCAAGTCATTTGGATTGGTTTGAGTGTATACTGATAGATAAGTTACAAGAAAGGCCCAGTAATTATCTCTGCTACAGTAACTAGGTTATTAAGGATATGGATACACATTTATGCCCTGAAATCAGAGGTGTTTGTCTCCTGTAACAGTGGATATACCTCCGAGTACACTCCTTCCATCATCAGGGATGTGATTTTTCCCTTGATTCATCCGGAAATCCTGCCAGTTGGATGCTCTCCCAGTCATTACTAACAAGCCTCTCATACCCCTTCATTTCCTGATTTCTTTTTTATTTTCTCCATAACATCCTTGCATTGTGCGAAGGGTGAATATATTTGGTATTGTGACCGGTCCCTGCAGACCTCCTGATTGACAGGTGAGTTCAGACATCACCACTTCCAATGGCAGCCACATTATCTTCGTCAGTCCATGGCTGTTGCTAAGTAACTTGAAAATGTCTATGCTAGCTGTCAGCATCTCACAGTCACACTTATGGGCACATATTTACAAATGATCCTTGATTTCTACAGCTGTGATTGCAATGAGGACCCATAATTCAGCCACGCCAGAGTATAGTTTCATAATTGGCTATGGCCTCAGATAAATTCAGATAAAAACAATGGGGATAATAGGGAAGAAAATTGTATTGTCCACTAAAATTCTGTATAGTTAACAATGGATGCAATGGAGCAATGATTAAACTACCCTTTAACCAGAGGATACCCAGTGTCAGCAAAGATCACCCTGCCTGTGAGCAAGCCCCTATATCACTACAAGCTACAGCAAGTGTGCTGCTCTAATATATGACCCCTGGAGAAAATCCTATAAACATTTTTTTAAGTTGGACAGGAACTGCCACTTTAACTATAACCTGCAGTGAATATCTAAAGAAACACGCCTTGGGACAAAACTGAAAAAAGTGGGCACAGAACCAAAACTATAAACAGTAAAGACCCCTCAAAAAGTTTTTTTAAAAATGTATTTGTATTATGTGCATAATACGTGTTATTTAAAGTAGAAGTAAAAATGTGAAGAAAAGTATTTATTTTTGAGTGTTATTTTATTTTTAAGTTTCATCTATTACATTATAGAATATAATATTAATAATATATAATATAATGTAACATCAGTCTGCCACATTTATTACAGTGACAGTTTTTTAATGATAAACATGGATTGGTAGACTTGTTTGGGGGGCCCCAGGGGAAAAAGTTAGAATTTGGACACAGGGCCCCTCTACAAGATAGGGCCACAAGATTAAGTAGTAATGCAGGACCCAGATCATAGTGCACTTTAGTGGTATGTTTCTATCTTCAGTGAGCTAGAGTAGGCTGCGAAGAACAAACACAAGTCCCTGCACCTGCCTTTTACCAACCTGGAGGAATCTCGGTCACCAGTAAAGGCTCGGAAAAAGCCGAGTAGAGACGAACGTGGAACGAACCCCCTCCCTCCCCAATCCTCCTCTTTCAGTCGTGGTGCAAGCAGCCATGTTGCCGCGAGCTTGTTCCGGTATCAGGGCAGGATCGTGCGCATAGACTGCATTCGGGCGCAGCTCCTCGCCTCTCTCCCCCTGTCGCCCGTGACACGCACCTCCTAACGAGAAAACCCCAGTTCACCGATAATGGATTTTACAACTTGATGATTCCTCCTTCAGTCGGCTGGTCACGGAAATAATAGCAGTCGGTGAACCAACAGGACGAACTGGTATATCGCCACACTGCAGTGCAGCACTGGTGAACGACCTTATTCCAATCACGCAACACAAGGAAGAGCGCCGGTGATTTCCGTGGATTTTGAGTTTTGTGGGTTGCTCTGTGGCAGTCACCGCCGCTGCGGCCGCAGGAGGATAAGCTAACTAGCTAGCTTTGCTCCGAAAGAAACACTGAATTAGTTAGCTACATGGGCTAATGTTGGCCAGTCAGTTAGCTAGCGCAACAAATTAATTCGTGTTTCTCACCTTCCATGTGACCATTTTACATGGTGTCGCTTTTATTTTTCGGATACCCTATCCTGGATATCTCGCTGGGAACATTTTGAATTGTTTTGTGTGAGTTGGGAAGGTCGAGACCTCGCCGGGAATAACTTTGGCCTGAAAGTTTGTAGACCCCGGACCTGGTTTCAAACTTGAAAGGAAATATCTCTGCCACAGAAAGAGAAAAACAGGCGTCGACACTGCGTAATGAAAACGACGCTGGATAAACATTTGTTGTAGATTTCGGCGACAGTCGGGGCTTCCGACTCAGACGTTGGTTAGCAACCTTACAGGTTAGCATGCTAGCCACCTAATTGAACCTTGTCTTGTTCAATACAACCGTTGCCCAACTTTTCTTAAAGCTAGCCTAAGTAGCTAACTTTTAGCTGGCCAAAACGTCACAGCATCAGGCTTGTAGCTCACTGGACACCATCGACGCTGACAAATGTTAATTGGGAACTGAATGTTTTCACACCCAGACCGAAGCTAAAGAAGACATTTGCTTTTTCCTGTTTTGTGCTTGTTGACAAACATGGGACGTGCCGTTGCTGCTAGCTAGTTTCTAGCTAGCTGGCTAACTCGGCTAGCCGCTGATGTGGGATTCAACTTGTTGATTCACGGGCTATCTGTCGCGCTGCTAGCTGGCTAGCACTGGGTATCTGTTGGAAATTTCCCTCTACCATCAACCAGACAGGTTTTAAATGTACAATAGACACTGAAGAATCGTTCTTGTTTCACCGTTCCTTTCCCCTTTTTGGCAACTTCAAGACTTTCAAAAATGTCAACAAGGATCCCACTGGTGCAAGTCATTGAAAATTCGACCGGGCAGGTAAGATTTACCTCTGAGATGAAGTTTCAAAATAATGTCATAGTTGATATTTACCCATAAATCTGTTTTATTAGAAAATTCTTATGTGCTGTGGAGTGAGGCCCTGTTTGGCCTTCTTGAGTCTTTGGTTGTCTCTCTGCTTTTTCCCTGTCTCTGTTGTTTTTGCCACACAGCAGTGATTCACCAGCTTGCCTACGCACTCACACTGGATTTCCCACTCCTTAAAGAATAGAAGAACAAATTTAGGTTTCTGTTTAGTCTGTGTGTTAGGGTATGTCCTCCCACTTGACTTTTCATTGACTTTGACCTGTTGCAATACAGACAACCCTGTCAGCCACTTCCACATAAATTCTGTATTAGTTGACAGTATAGAAACACAACATTTACGCATTAGCCCAATGCATTATTATTTCACCATATATACACATTTGACAAGTGTTCTCTATGCACCCCATGTCATTGGAAACACTGATAATCCATTAAGGGTCAAAACAATCAAGTGGCATTGGAGAAATTCCCTTTTTCTAAGAGAGAAGATGGTTGACTTTTGCTGGAAACGTGATTTCGTTTTTAATTTATTATGCTGATTTGCAACTTCTGTAGTGCAAGCATGGCCTCAAAAAATCCCTTGCAGTGATGGTCTCTTGGAAGAAAAACTTAATGTATTATGTTTGTGCAGGACAGTCTTGACATGGGAACCTTGAATATACCGAAGCTGTATGTATTTGCTGTTTGTTGTTGCAAAGAAGAAGCACTGGTCCAGACACAGCACTCGTGGAACAGATGCAGATTTAAATTCAGCAGATGATGATGCAGATAAAATTGGTTCCCAGATGTTAAGTTGGAACTGTCATTTCTGGGTTTGGTACAGTGGGTGATTGAGGGCACTCACAAACAATACACATCCTCTTTTGACCTAAAATTACTGACCCTTATCCAGAGGGCTCCTAAACACATTATAAACACCATTTCATTAATCCATGTGTCAAAAAGAGCTGGAGATTCAAAATAAAAACACTTTGGTAGTGTGCTTTAAAGTTTAAAAGACAAAGATACCCATTGGCTGTCCTCTGTAGATCATTATTAGAAGGCTGGAACAAAGCCCTTGCTTCTAAGACTACAGTATCTGTCTTAATATTGTAGACAGTTTTATCTGTAGATTCACTGTAATCATGAAAAAGTTAGTTACACACGCTCACATAAAAACCATTATAGTCTCCAATACAGACCATGACCTGCATTACTTGGACAGCTGTTGACAAGCATCATGTGATGAAAAGTCTCTTATGAGAGTTGGATGGAAAAATATGTGTCTACATGTTGACAGGGTAGCCAGCGGATGATGTCAGCGCGTGTGTGTGTGAAGCTAAACCCATTTCTATATTTGTGCTGCTTGAGTATCTATAGGTGTGTGAATGTAGCTGTGGTGAGGATTTGGCATGATAGTTTTAGCAGTTGGTCAGTAGCTTTGACGAGTGTAGCAACATAAATAGCAAATGTACACATAAAAAGCATTTGGTTAACACCTTTACTAAAAATGAGTTCATACCACTGTCAGTGGCTGTTAAAGAAATGAAATGGTACTTTTTCCCCCAATCTGTCCCAAGAGCTGCACCCTCTGTCAGACAGTTTTCTACCTGAAACATTGAAAGCCCAACCCAGGTGTGTAAACTGCAGCTGCACAGCCAACCAATCAGACTGCAGATCTGCTCTTAGCAGCCAATAGGGAAACCTCTTGGTGTTGCAGACTCAAAGGTTAAAAGAGTTAGCCTGTCTTCGCTTCTTGTACAAATAAAATGCTGACGGAAGTTGTCTGTTGATACCATGATCTCACTGCTTGTGTCGGGGTGTGTGTGTGTGTGTGTGTGTGTGTGTGTGTGTGTGTGCTTGCTTGTCTCACACAATGGATCACTGCTTCCATTAGAGTGTACAGGAAAGGAGATCAACAGCTAGATCGGTATGTAGGTAGTATAAGTACACACACACACGCACAGTGACACATACATATTCTTACATGGCTACACCCTTACCTGGACCAGAGGTCATAAACAATACAGCTGATTATATAAGTCTTTGACTGTAGCAGCCTCATACACGCACACACACACACACACACACACAGGGCCTCTCCATATCCAGTGGGATTTTAAAGGTTGATGTCATAGTTAAGGTTTAGTGTGTTTTGAACATATTGGTATAACACACACTTGTACAAACACGTATTAACACGCACTGAGTATTAGCCTAAACTTCAATATTAGCCAACTTCCTCATTGAATTCAATGAGACCACTGTTTTGCCTCTAGAAAGGACCTTGGCAAAAAAAACAAACTGTCCATCAAAAAGTTAGATCTGGCACTACATTAGCCGCAGCGCAGTGCAACATACTGCAGACATACAGAGATATACTGGTGCTTTGATAACTTTTCACAGTTGTACACTCAGGCTTGAAAGAGTATAAAACCAAACTGCACTATCTAGGTGATTAATAACCCTCAAACTGAACTTCCTGGCATGCCCTGTTTGTGTACCCTTTAGTGACGCTCCTGTACCATTACCCTAACCCTAACCCCTATGTTGTTTTGGTCTTGTGCTATTGTTGGCCTGAATGCACCCTTACTCAAGTGAGGATTTAGGGGTGGAAGAAAAAAGTTTGGGGTCATGGCAAGTCCTTAACTGGGTTTGTAGGCAAAAGGTCACGGATGGATACTCGCACACAAGCACAATCTGTTTTAAAGGCCATGTATAGAAAGCCTTCGGTGTCGGGTCTCAAGATACAGGACAAAATGGCACCGGACATGAAGACGAGCTGAGCGTTGACATGACTGTATATTTTGATCTGATTAGCCAGTGTGTGCTGCCCGGTAAAAGCAGATATTCTCTAAATATCCTCATGTTGTGTGTGCAAAAAGACTGCTGACTGGAACGGAAAAGAGGTTTATTTTAATATTTTACGTCAAGTTAGCTCCCTTGGTGATTTACTTTACTCGGATGGAAAGTTTGCAAGCCCTTTTTTACACATGACCGGCAAACTAAGCTGTAAGTTAATGGTTCTAAAAGTCTGTGGGGGGTTTGTGCAGTAAAAGTTACTGACCAAGACAAGACTACCATCCTGTCATCATTAACAGTCGTTGGGCACATATCATAAGAGAGCTGTCAAATGTAGAGAAGTGAGTTGTGACATTTTTCTGACGGTGTGAAATGGCAGATATGTTGAGTGGCTTTGATCTGACGTGTTGCCATGTTACACAAGGTTTGGTACTGGCTGTTAGTTTGAGGAACTTATTTGAATAGGACACTCATTATCAGTGTGACGCCAGTTCAATATCGAATACCTGGAATTTGTACACAATACAGCGATAAAGCAGGTTTATTAAAAATATAAAGCAGAATGTATTTTTGTCTGAAGCTATTTGATATAAAATTAATGCAGTAAATTGGTACAAAATGTGGTTCTGCATAACTTGTGTTTGCTGTAGGTTTGCACTCTTTGTCCACTTCCCCACACATGATCTCTTGATTGTCTGATTTCCTGTTTTACAATGTTCCCTCTCTATTCATTGAGCCACGTCTTCTGAAAAGACAGACTAATGTAGCCAGAAATACTGGTCTGCCTCTTCAATTGTTACTTCATCCTCCACTTCATTGTTTGGGTAGTTGCACACTAGCCGAGCAAGCTGGATCCCTCCCCACATGGAGGTGTGATGGATTTGAACCATTCATTTGTCCAAGCGAGACATGTCTTCACTGTATAAGTCATGTAGAGAAAACGAGAAACTAACTAAACTACATTTAGGACTTGATTTTAATGTTCACATTGGGTTTACCCATGGTTTATTTATACAAGACCCTCCATCCCCAAAGGAAAACGAACAAGGAACAAGGAAATCAAGCATAAATCACAAGATGGCCCATATGAAGGCATTAAAGGCCTGCCTTACCTACCTGGTGTATTCCAAATGGCACCACCAACCTTAGTCCTTCAGTAAAGGCGAGAAACATTCCCCCAAAACTTAGAAAGCAGTAAGAAAGCTAGCTTAGGCCCTTTATTTGTTACCTTTCCAGGACGGCTGAGTGCGCAGATTTTTTTAAACCAAATTAATGATTGCTGTCATTTAATTCTGCCTACGAGGATAATCGTACTGTCACTGAACAATGTCCTGCTTGTACACTATTTTATCAAGCAGGAAATGTGGGGATGGGATCTGTGGGATGGGAGGACTATTATGTTTTATTGTAGGGCTCGGTACCAGATGGGAATAAGGAGAATCATCTGTCATTTCAGACACTACAGCTGGCGGAAATTCAATGCAGAAGCCTCAACATTCTCTATTAAACACTTACAAGCGTCGCCTATCTTGTTGAGACTTACCCAGGAACTTAAAAGTGCCCTGTAGAGTTATCTTCACATAATAACAAAAGTTATGTTTGCCTTCAGCATTTCTATCCAGAACATTTGCAAACCAGATTAATCATCAAAAAATCAATAACAGCATGCTTATGATTGACCTCTGATTGCCGATTAATTTTTGCTGGGTTTTTCCAGCATGTCTCCCATTTTTAGAATGCTGAATTTGATTGTTAGCCTGAAGAGATGCCAGGGGCAGTATCCATATATTTATTCATTAATTCAAAATGTAAAAATCTTGTCATTCCGTGGCCCTAGTTTCCAGTCTACTCCAGTTTGACCTTTGTAACCTGCACCAGGACTGAAGCGATGACGGTTGCAGCTGGTTTAAAATGCCTTCAAGCACCACAGCAACAGAAGACAAAGCAAACACAGTATTGGAAATATGAGGTTAGCTGAGCACAGTTTGATGTATTTCACCTGACACCTTGGGAGTGTGAAAGCCATGGCAGTGAATCCCTCAGCAAGCCGTTGAGCTGGAAATTCAATATAGATGAGAGAGAAGCACTGAATGTGTGAGTGTATTGACACAGGTATGTTGGTGAAGATGTTTTTAATATTCTAGTGTTCACCTTTTTGCCAGTCTTCATTCATGCTCCCACTGAATGAGTCATCTTGTAAGCAGTCTATAGCACACACGCACACGTTGCTGTTACGCCCAGGAAACCATAAATTATGCCTCTCTCCTTACCAGACCAGTCACTAGGCAGATGAACAGAAAGACTAAGCTAGCCAGGGCCCTAGCAACAGAGAACCTGCCGCAAACACACACACACACACACACACACACACACACACACACACACACACACACACACACACACACACACTCGCACTAGATCATTCACTCCATCATGTTCACATTTGTTCTTGCCGACACACACACAAGCAGCCCCTCATTTTTCCCGCACACTCAGACACATGCACTTAGTTGTTAATTGGATAGGAATTGCGTTTGGATTTAATGAGTTTTGTTAGCCATTTATACCGGGTTCCAGTGGATACATAAATATAGGACAAGCAGGTGCTACCTAGGTGTTTAACCAACAATGCAGTGAAGTGTGTGTGTGTGTGTGTGTGTGTGTGTGTGTGTGTGTGTGTGTGTGTGTGTGTGTGTGTGTGTGTGTGTGTGTGTG